>RBNK01000807.1:0-20268 GCA_003990785.1 Endogone sp. FLAS-F59071
GTAGGCGAAAGAGCGAAGAGTTTCTCGCTTGAAACAATGAGCGGGAACGGCATCCCGAATTTCCTTCATGGTAATGTCGTGGGGCTGCCAATCACGATCGTCGACGACTTTATCGGCGGATTTCCTTTTAAAGAGAGCAGTTTCGGGTTCGGGTTCAGTGTTGGGGGCCATGGTAGAAATACTTGAAGAATATGAAGTTGATGGATGAAAAGAAATCCGGAAGAGTCTAGAGGTGTGCCTTTTATACTTTTTTTGATTTATGATCCAAATGTACGAAAAAACTTTTCATGCGGTGGCAGTTTAGTTTTGATCTAAAAACTTTTCATTAGGACTGTTTGACCTAAAACAGTTTTTAGTGGCCGTGGCATTTCTCAAGCCTGATTTTTCCTTTCACCGTCCACTAACCAAAAACTTTTAGTAAAATCACACATAATCATACTCACGTGCTAATAAAACTACTTCTACGCCATAATGTCCGTGCTGTCCGCAATGTTACAATTCTACGTGAATATCTACCATGGAACCAGATCCTCCTTCGGTGACAATTTAAACCAACAAGTTTCGACACTTACGGCACACCGCATACAACTTTTTTGACAATAATTGATGCCTTGAATAGATTTATTTTTGCATCCCATTCATATATTCAATCAAAATGATGATGGAGATTCCTACCCTACGGACAATTTTTTTTTTTTTTTTTTAAAAAAAAAAAAACATTTCGTATAGTTTTAGTGAGATTTTTACATTCTATTTAATTATATACCCAAAAGTTACAGGCTGCTCAAAAGACTACATCATGCGCACGTCGGGACATACTAGGCACTTGTTTCTTGTTTGAGAAGCGGTTGTTTATTGACGAGTCAGTTGTGTGGAAGGAAGAAATTCGTGTGGGCTGATTAGAGTTGGCCTATTTGAGACGAAATATCAGTTTTTGACCCCGGTCAATAACTGAATGGATAGATTGATTATCGGCCAAGTCCACCTATTGACCATCAACAGGGCCGTCATAAAGTTTACCTTAGGAACATTGATTGTCGTGTGAAAAAAAAAAATCGTGTGAACGCGAGTCTCATCACCCACTACAAAACATTTGTTTCATTGAAGCGCTAGCCTAATTGCCATTCTTTTGTCTAGTATACTCTAGTATAACTTTTGTTGCATTCCTGGTCGGACAGCTGATGGTTAACGACGTTGGCTTTGACGGTTACGTAGATGGCTGAAGTGTGACACGACCGACTGCCGACCTGTAGTGATGACCTGACCCAGGCTCGGGTTATTGTCTGAAGTGATTTGATATGTTCCGTTTGTCATTTCTTGGTGCAAAGATTGCTTTTTTCGGCTGAATCCAACCAAAACAACCAACGCATATTTGACTTCGTAACTATCAGACTTCTGACACGAGACCCGAGGATTACTATCCCTAAAACTCAAATGGGATAATCCCTAAGGAATGCACGCAATACGCATATGATAAGATCCAGAAATAGAAGCTACATATTCATAATTACAGTCACCTCCGTTCGGACAAATTCACCGACGCACCCGATTGGCTAACTATCTTTCCAAATTCGTTTATTGCTAATTTTTTGTGACTCTCTAGAAGAGGATGTTCTATTGAGGATAAACTATACCCAGAAAAGTAACGAGGCGAATTAAGTCGGAACAGAGGGGGGGTGGGGGGACATTCATTTCTGTAGGTGACTGTATCTTCACCCGCGCAGCTATTTTCACCTACGCGGTTATCTTCACACGCGCAGTTTTTGCATTTGTTTACGCATTCTGGTTTGTGACATTAACAACTCGCACCAGTTTCATGAGAAGATGCCTAGCCTGATTTGCGGTATGTCGAATTACGATCCGAAATTAGCGTTTGGTCTTCAATCAAATATATCTTCTCTACTTCATTATAAAGTTTTTGTCTACGAACAATTATGAATTCTAAAAGTGATATTCAATAACTTCAAAGTGGGGGTAGCCATTATCATCAAGGGTACCGCAAGACGTATGGTGGGAATTAGAGCGATGCTAGGAATAAGAGCGATGGCAGGAGTGAAACTGATAGTGAGAATGAAACTGATGGGGACAGAACTGACAGGAATCAGGACAGGACTAGTGGATAGCTAAAACTTGGTTTTAAATAAGAAGAGAATTAAAAATTAAGATCAGCTAACACTTGATATGAAAGAGGAGTAAAATATATATATATATATTATTTTTTAAAAAAAGATATTAATAGAATTAATTATCAGAAAAAAAAAAAAAATAGCATTCTATATATATTCTAGCTATGTTCATCAGAAAACTATTTTCAGTTTGTAGTCTATGACTAGCATCCATGCTTGTAGGCTGTTCACAGGCTGTTTGCAGGCTGTTCTAGCCAGTTTGTGGTTTACAATATTGTTCTAGAAGTGTTCAAGATTTGCGATATTGTTCTAGCAGAGTTCTAGGGTAGTTTGTGGCTATTTGCCAATAATAGTTCATAGTCTATGACTAGCATCCATATCTGTAGCTATTTTGTTTGTAGCTCTTAATAAAATAGTTTTCAGCTCTTAGTAAAATAGTTTGTAGATTAATTATCCATTTTTCTTATGTTTTAGAACATTTGAGTTAGAAATGTAAAACATTTGAGCTAGAATATATAGTACAGTAAACTTAATTTAATAAATATATATTGTAATAATTAATGTGCAACTTGTTTGATTTTTGAGAACTTGCTATTCATTTTGAAGTCTCCATTTCTAGTTATTTTACAGATGTAAGCCACTCACTACAGCTGTGAGGATACTACCACAGATGTGTGATTACATCTCCAGCAGTATTATATAATTTACAATGATCAAATAGTATTTTTGTAGCAAAGTCTTTAGTCCTTCAATTTTGTATAAGTATCCCCTTTAATTCCCTTTAATAAATCAGTTTGCTCAAAGTCTTGAAATATCTTAATATTAGTTGTAGTAAAGCTTGAATAAGTACAGTATATACAATCTATAAATCTCACTACATGACTTAAAATCTTAAATGACCAAAATTCTCAAAAATCCGAATTAGGAAATTGCAGTCACAATAGTGGCTTAAAAGATTTATTTTGATAAGATTTTTTTTTCTTTCTCCTTATCTTTTATAAAGTATATAACTGAATTGTCTCTATTATTAGTTGCATTATCAAAAGTTAACTAGATATATATTTATATATACATATTAGGCTTGAACCTTAATCTAAAGTTAACCTCTTTGCAAGTACTACTACTAATAAATTATTATTTACAGTGAGACTATCTGAGCAATTTTTTTTTTTTTTTTTAATAACATTTTAGGTGGGTTTTTAAATAGTTATTTCTTATTTCTTAGAGAATTGATTTTATTACTAGAATTTATATTTGAAGCTGAAGTTGATAGTTCTTAGTTATTATTAATACTAAGTTAAAAATCCTGAAGGGGAAGCTAACTGGCTTTTTATTTATTATCTCATTTAAGATATCTCTTATAAACTTACTTTATTATTTTTATTTTATTTTATTTAGAATTTACAACACTCTAGAGTTAACTTTACTCTTATAATATCTTAACCAACCTTGTCTTTATAACTTTATTTTTAAAATACTTTCTAAAAATACTATTAAATAATAAAAAAAAAGGCTTATTTAAAGGCACTATCTATTACTTATTCTAAAAAAAAGAAAGATGGTAAAAACTATAAAGATGAAATAATTGAAAATAGTGAACAAATTTTCAATCTATATTATATTGATTTAAATAATGATAGTGAAGAAGAAATAGAAAAAGAAAAAGAAGAAGAATTATCTATTGATCAACATCAATGTATAGATTTATTAAAAACTTTTTAAAGAAGATCAGCAAAATAAACAATCTTCTAAAGATATAAAATATAAATATAGTGAATCATTATATACTCTAAGAAGACATAAATAGCAGAAAAGAAAAATAGCTAAAGGATCTGCTAAAATAACCAATTTTTTTTCTAAAAAAAGATATTATGATGGTCAACTCTGAACTTCTCTGATTTATAAGAATTTACTACTATATCTAATTTGGAGTTACTATAACCTTCTGTATTCTTTTATTTTTAGTTATTTCTATATATTTAAGCTTTATGAACTTTTTGTTATTATAATAAACTTTTTGTTATTATAATAAACTTTTTGTTATCATGATAAACTTTTTGTTATTATAATGAACTTTTTGTTATTATAATAAACCATTTGCTGTTATTACATACTTTGCAATGATTGAATTATATTTTTATAGTGAAATCTTTCTTAGTTGTTCTTTAGTCTTTCAAATTTGTATAAATACTCTCTTTATTTCTATCTAAATAAATCAGTTTATATATAGTCTTGAAATATATCAATATTAGTTATAGTAAAGCTTGAATAGTTACAGTATATAGCTATTAATAAGGATATGCAAATAGAGATATTACATCTATAACTTTGAGCATTCTCAATGAGTATATATAAAATAATTGATTATTAGTATATTTATTACATCTTGGTACTGATTAGTAGGAAAGTTATTAAAAGACTAACTCTCATATCCTTATTCAAGTAGGATCAAACTACCTTTTTAAGTAATAACAGCATACTCATAATGAAAGATAACATTATTCAAGATAGATTATCAATAGACATCTCTACTTTTTATATAAAGAAGATTACCTAACAGCTCTAGCTTTGGAGAAGAAAAAATTCTTTATAATAAAGATTGTATAAACTAATCAGAAGGCTAAACCATTAGAATGAAAAAGTGAATAAGCTGCTAGATTTGATCTCTCTACTGTCAAGGATCAAATTATAACCTAAATAGTCATATATAGTCAGAATAGAAATCACTGCTAGAATACCCTAAGGATACTATAGTTAAATCAAACTAAGAAGCTTCCTTGCAGTTGCTGGAATCATAATAGATACAGGAGTTATTAACATAGATTATAGTAAAATCAAGATAGTAGTTGTTAATTAATACTAATTCAATATAGCTAAGCTTTATAGAGAAGACCAAGTTGTATAGCTAATAATTATATCCATTTGGACTGATAAAGCACTAAAAGTAACTAATCTCAAAGAAATAGTCAGATGAGATAAAGGATTTGGATCTGATTTAATAGCTGGGTAGCTATTGAAGGTTGGGGGTAGATTACTTATTGTGTCTTCTTCTTCTTCTTCTATTACTGATAGTGGTACTATGAGTTAGATAGGTAGGATTACTAGTGATTCTAGGGAAGATGGTGTATTTACTGGTAAATAGTTTTCAATAGTGCTGGATGTATTGGAATCAGCAACTGATGTATGGTAGAGTAAGTATATTAGATCAATTATAGGTGGTGTTGTTGATTCTTCAAGTGTTGGAAGTGAAGAATTAAAGAGTGACTCTAAGAATTCTGCTGGGATATAAGATTTATAGATTCTATTAAATACTGAAACAATTTCAAGTAAAGGTGAATTACTTCTAAGTTAGGAGAGTACTATATTTTGATCAAGTGTTGCTAGCTGGAGTGTTGAGGATACTAAGGGAGTAGCTCCTGTATATAGTTCTAGACTATGTATTGATCTATGGGTTTCACTAAAAGTATCTGATCCAAGGTCTGATCCTTCTGGTATATAATCTTCTAAAATGTAGGGTTCTGTAATTTTGTCTGGATAGGTTGTTATAAATGATAATAAGGGCAAGGTGAGGTATTTTCTGGGTGAGGCCATGTTTGTTAAAGATTGGAAACTGGGATTTGCTTCTGTCTTCCACTATAGGTTTTTGACAAATTCAATTTAGATGAAGGTTGAAGGCTCTGTCAATGGAGGTACTAATGAAGCTTCCTACCAGTTGGCACCAAATGTGGTAGATACCTCTCTGAGACTAAGAACTAGACTCAAATGAAAAATATACTCAAGTATTAGTAGATACAAATAAAGGGGAATATCTAAGTAGATTAGAGTGTATAGCTTAGTGATAAGAGAGTTTTGTAAGTATTTTCAGTAGTAACTTAAAGGTATATGATAGTAGTGGATAGAGGAAGCTTTTCAGAACCAAATATGTACTTTATTAAACCTAGAGTCCCAGACTCTTATTTTCTTTATCTTTTCTTGAGTTTCTTTAGCTCCAAGCTATTTGAACTAATTTATTCTCCAAGTAAAGAGTAGGGTATTTATATAAAATAACTGTTAGGTAAATTCACTAACTATATCAATGATGATAAAAATAAATAAGTCAGGAGTTGTGAGTCATCTTGATAACTATCTGAATGAAATATTTCTCTAAGTACAAAATAGATTAAGGTATGTATAATGAGTGTTAAGATACAAGGTTATTTCCTAAACTAATTATTCTCATGATCTGAATCTTCCTATATATCTAGTCTCCCATAGGTTAATGTGACTTTAAGAATCATCTGATGGACTTGAGCATCTGACAGTGAATTAATAAGTTGGATGTTCCCAGGAGGAAAATGTTTGATTGCTTGAGGCTATTGTTCAAATATGTAAAAGACCTTCCTTTAACATTTCACTATCTTCCTTATGAACCCTATCCTATCAGCCAACTCTTCCCATGTGAAACTCCTATCACTATATTGTATTTGTATGCACCAATGCCTAAAGAAGATATCTCCCTTTTGGTAGGTCATGGCCAGATGATATTGATCTTGTATCTGGTCAATCAGGAGATTATTTTATATTGCTATTTCAGTAGTGACTAAGGGATCAAACCCCTGGAGATGGTTCTTGATCTTCTGGACTAGTTTGTTATCCTTTAGATCATTCACAGCTATCATGAGATCTCTGAGCAGCTTTGTGTAATATTTCTCCTTGATGGCTCAGATCTGTTCCCTAGTATAGCATTCCTTCTTTCTGATTGTAATCTAGACATCTGATGAGTCGCTATCTGATGGGTCTGGTGACTCCTGTCGGATATAGGGAGATGGGGTCCTTGGGTCCTTTTTGCATTATCTTATGTAGTAAGGCATTTTAGTAATTGGATGGATTTCTGATGGTAGACTATACAGCTGGATAAGGGTGATATTTATAATATTTCTCCTTTGTATTTTGACTCCTGATCATTCTCTCCTTATCTTGATATAGTATAAGCCCCTGAGTAATTGTTTCACTCCTTAATCATCTTATCTCCTTGATAATTATATCATCTACCTCTGGATCTATACTGATTTGGATATAAGGTTTTAGGGATAGGAGTTAGGGGTAAATTCTTCTGTATGTTATAAATTTCATTATTTTATTTTTAGATACCACAGCACATACAATATCTGAATTTATTCATGAAAGAATTATCTACCAGCATGGAGTACCTTAACAAATTACATCAGACATCAGAATTTTGCAATGACTTAGTTAAGGAACTTAATCAAATGTACTGAATTCAGCATATTAGGACAACTGTTTACCACTCTTAAGAAAATAGACTTACTGAGCAAATGAATCAGATTATTAAGAATACTTTCTCAAAAATGACTACAATGTATAAAGACTAGAATTTTTAATTATTGTCAACACTATTTGCAATCTGATATGTACCACAAAAGACTATAATCTTTAGTTCTTTCAAACTAGTCTATGAGAGATTACTAAATAGAGAAGTATCTATCACTGATATGTAAGAATCTCACAAAGAGTGAATTTAGAGTTTAATAACACATAATATAGAATAACTAAAATAGATTAGAAGTAATACATAGAAGTTTATTCAAAAAGTACAAAATTGATAGAAGTATAAGAACCCTCTAGTTGAAGTTCTAAACATTGGAGATGAAATTCTAATCTATTAAAATATTGTGGTATTGAACTGGTTAGCAATGCTTGAATCAAAATGGGAAAAATCTTACTACATTCAAGATATGAAAGAAACTTCAATCTGGATCTAGTGAGAGAAGACATATATTTTAACCTCAGTAACTACTATTGAATATCCTATATCAAGACAATGCTGCCTACAAGGAATTCCACTAATAAGAGACCAGGACCATATACCAGAGAGAATAACACAAGAAGGATCCAACCACTTCCCTGGACATATCTGATATAACCAACATAATTTGGCAAGTACTCCTACATCAAGACATGGAACCATAGGCTCCCATTGAGGTTGATTATACTGAAGATCTCTTAGACATAGTAGACATTACATACAACAATATAGAACACTTTGAAAGAGTACAGAATATGTTCTACTTCAAGTCCTACTACTAATTAGGATATGCATTGGACACAACCATAGATGCTCTAGAACCATTGGACCTCAGTTTTAATAAGAATAAAAGGATACTTAGATCAAGAACATATCAAGTCTTTAAGTATTGGCCAACAGTGATACTGCATTTAGGAAAACTAAGCTTTAAGCACTGGAGCTAAATGAAGACCAGTCAGTGCTTAGACATTCTCAATACCCTTTTGGAGGAATTTGACCCTGAACCAGCAGTTCTTGACCAAAACAAGGAACTCTTGTTCTCAGAAGATGACACTGCCACTAATAAGAAATATATATTCAATGAATTTGAAGTATTTGAATCTAACAGCCTTGATGATCCCACCAACCTGGAAGTCATAGCTCTTGACTTCAACACTGTAGTCCCTGACAATCTGATATTTGAAATCCCTGAATTCAATGATGATGTCCCCTAAGTTTTCGACAATATACCCCTAGCCCCTGAAAATAATATAACCACTCCCAAAAGCCCTGAGGATGTGGCTGCACCACAAATGATTCAGACCACTGCCATGTCTTCTGACTCTTACGAAATTAGTAATTACACTAACCATGAGGGCTATCTTAATATGACACTGGCTGTCATCGACTACCAGGCTGTCACCAACTATCTTGTAGTCAAGAACCTTCTTTAAATCAGTAATTTACCCTAATTTCAGAAATTATAGTCCAATTCGTCTATGAAGATCTTGATTTATGATTCCTTAGCAATTTCTGATATATTATTATTATATTCAATATTATCCCTCAAGTTTTTGTATAAATACCCTCTTTATTTTCATTCAATAAATCTTTGCCTGAGCTTGAGCCCAAATATAAAGTCTAGAACCCAAATGAAACTAGTAAAGAAAGTATTTGCTTAGTAATTTTCAAGCTAAGATATATTGAGATATATTGCTTTTAGATATTGACAGATTAACTTGATTATTGATATATATCCAAGTACTTACCATCCTTTGCGCCTCATAAGATATATATAACCCTTTGAATTTTGAGTATTATTCTCCTACATCTTACCTTATATACTCTTTAATCACCTATATATATAGAACTTAGCCCAGCTACTGGTTCCTGATTAAACTCTTCAATCTTCCATATTTTGCTGATCCCAGAGTCTTATTCTCACATTTTAATGCCCAACATAGGGGGGTAACATTCGATTTTCATTAAAGACCTACCCCTGTAATATATTTTCACTACTGTGACAACCTTGGAAAAGAACATTACAACAGAGCACCCCTAGTAGAAGACAGCACTGTAGTTCAAGATGGACCATCTAGAATTACTACTAAGACTTGTACGAACACTGATTAAGAGACACTACTGAAGGCTTTCTTAAGAATCAGATCATTCAGATACATCAACTAAGACTATTAGACTTACCATTACCTACAAGCATATACTCTTAGGATCACATACTACTACTGCTGATGTATCTGATAAAAGTGAAGAAGTAGTGAGCATTTATTATGAAGAACTGAAAACACTTATCTGATCTTGGACCGACAATTTCAGAATCAAAGAATTATTCAATATATTTCAAGAACTCAAAGAATATCATGATACTGATATGTTATTCTCACTACCCACCTTTTTAGGATATGTTCCTGCTGAGTCAATCCTCAAGTTTATTAAAGAATTAGAACCGTTTGCAGCAGCCAGATCATTGACAATAGCACAGAAAGGACTAGTGTTAGTAGCCACTCTTAGAGGACCAGCAAAGGTACAATACAATATAGTAATTGCAAATAGGACTATTGCAGCACCACCAACTGACAATACAACAATTAGAGCTGTATATACCTGGTTGACAAATATCTATCATACTGCCAAAATTCAGCAACAGTTAAGAGACCAGATACTGGTCACCATGTAAGAATAAAATAAATCACTAATGGAGTTCTATACCAAAATTTGAGATATGATCGAACAAGCAGGATACAATGTTGCAGTTAGAGATCAGGTGGTAGAATTATCATTTATACTAGGCATTTAGGCAGAAGTGGCTCTTGCTATTCGGTCAATACCAACTGTTCTAGACTTAGCAGGAAAGGTGAATTATACTCAACAATATTAGCTTGCAAGGAATTCTAGACAAGATGTCTACAAGCAGATGATAGCACTAAGTTTCAGAAGAAGAGAAACAGCTGAAGTTCTAATCTTACCAACTACTACTACAGCTAAACTAGCACTGACTGACAGAGATGTTAATAAACTTACTGCCAAGTTCACCCAAATAGAAGCTCATCTATTTAATATTGAAAAAAGGCAATGGCAGCTAAGACATCAGCAACAGATATACAGTGCTCAACCAATAGACTAAAGGAATGACAGAAATGACAAGAACTACAATTAATTCCTTATATGCTTCTGATGTAGAGAAGAAGGATATATAGCTAGAAACTGCCAATCCGAGACAAACTGATGAGTAGCATCAAGTAACCAGTAGCAAAAATATTAGCAAGGTCATCAAAACTGCCAATAGAATAGAATGCTCCTAGTATATACACTGACCTTACAAGTATAAGAAGTATTTGAGAATAGCAAAGAAGAAGATGAAGATATCCGAATACTACTTGTAGTTCTAGTAAGGAAGTAAGGACTGGCTATCAAGAAACTATATAACCAAGCTGAAGGATCAAGGAAAGGCAAAGAACCAGAAGTGATGATCGAATGAAAGAAACCTTCAGTCATTTATGAGGCTCTGGATTTTAACAAGTTCGAAGAACCTAGTTAAGATTAATCAATGTCCAAAAGCTCAAACTATGAACCTCGAACATACTACACCAAGACATATCATAAAGCATAACTATAATAAATGAAATACACAAATGAAAAAAAGCATAAAGAATCGTTTGACATAGACAAAATAATCTTATTATTCTTAAGATATATTATATTGTGATAATTATCTAAACAACCTTCAAAGAAACTTTAAAATAAGTTTCTCAAACCATTCAAGATTATTATAAAAATATCAGCTATTGCTTACAAACTGGATTTACTATTAACAATGAGGATCTACCCTGTATTTGATATATTCTTACTGAAATGTTATATACCAAATAATGATAATCTATTTCTGGATTGATAAGTTATACTACCTGCACCAATTTTGGTTAATAATAGAGAGAAATTTGAAGTAAAAGAAATCTTAGATCAACAGATCACCAAATAAGGTAACAAATTAATTTTATAATATCTAATCAAGTAGAAAAGATACTCTTTATGCAATTTAATATGCAAACCACTTAGCAATCTGATAAATATAGATGAAGTACTTGAAAATTATTACAAGTTCTTACAGAAATAGTATCAATACTATTTTTCTAAGAGAGAAAGAGTTATAAGAGTAATATATAAAAAGGTACTGACAAACATTTATAGAAACATAACAAAACCATTATGCTTACTATTAACTATCAAACTTAGAAGATTTAAGAACCTTATCTAACTCAAGTACAGTAAAGAAATATTGTAAGGTGCTTAACTCCACTTTAACCAAACTATAAACAAATCAAGAATATAGTGGAAAATGCAATTATCAATCAATATAACAAACCACTACAATTATATACTAAAGTAATCCAAGAAAATACTATTGATATAGTAGAATTCATAAAAAGAAATATCAGCATCTACCAATTCAACAATACTGTTAAACAATTCAGAAGCTATTACTAAATGAGATATACTTTACAATTAAGGCAGGAAAACTATCAAGAACTGATAGAACAAGAATTTGCTAAAAATCTAGGATTAACTCCTTAAGAAAGATATAAAGCTAAAAGGACCTTCAATATATTCTAACATTGACCTTCTGCATTGAAATACCTTGGTAATCTAAATCTATGTCAATAGGAAAACTTACAAAATATAGAAGAAGAAATATTATTACTTTACTTCTTAGGAAATTATCTAGTAGACAACAATTGCCTTAAAGAGGAAACTATTACTTTCTTATCTAGATCAGATACTGAAAAAGAAATCTATACCACTGAAATTATCAATACTGTAGATACTATTCACACTGCCAAAATTATTAACACTATAGATACTATCTATACTGTCAAAATTATCAATATCATTAATACTATCAACATTATCAATATTTTGTTTAATGATGAATGGAATTTCTAAATCAATTACAATAGTATAACCAATAATATTCTAAGTAGTAACCTGGGTAGCTATCTATATAGTACCTTAAGAATTTTATATAAATATCTCTCAAATCTTTATTCAATAAACTTTAGTTTAATAGCAGTGTACACTTAAGATCTCTTTGAGAGCTAAAGATCTCAACTCCCTTCTATATATATCAAAAGGTGCTAAAGACTATAAGTCTGAAATCACAATTAATAATCTTATAAAGAAACAAAGTACTTTTGATACCTTAGAAATCTTGTAATGTACTCAGAGATTCCTAAATCTAACATAGATTAGTATCATCAGATGCTTCCTTAAAAGCAGTTCTAGAAGAACCCCCTTATACTACTTCTCTTCTCTATAATTCTATTATAACTTTGCAGTTCCAATAATTAGTTATTTTTAATAATTTTATAGAGTTAAGTCCTCCCAGTATTTTTTGCGAAGGTGACAGTGAGATCATTTATAAGACTCCTCCTAGTCAATAGTTTTTGACAAGCTCTAGTATCTTAAGCAAGCAGTTTTAGAACAATGGTGATAGTAAGATCATTTATAAAACTCCTCTAGGTTTTTGGAATATAGATTTTAAGGATAATGATAATGATAAGTATCCTCTCAAGTGTTAATAGGTTAGTGAGTATCTGATTAATTGGAAGTCTGCTTGATCATCAATGATTTCTTTTTCTTATAATTTTACTATATAATTCAAACTTTTAGCACCTCTAGCTCCTTTTCCAAGCTAGGAGAATAGTGAAAATTCTTAATATTATAAATTAGGATTAACTCTTAATCCTGCATCAGGAAACTATCTTTAATTTGTAATTTATAACTAGTATCTATGCTCATAGGCTGTTCATAGGTTATTTATAGGATGTTCTAGCTAGTTTATCATTTGCAATATTGTTCTAGAGATGTTTGAGATTTGAAATATTATTCTAGTGGAGTTTTAGGAGAGTTTATCGTGAGGATAAGACTCTGGGATTAGCTAAGTATAGAAGATTTGGCTCAATTGGGAACCAGTAGCTGGGCTAAGTTCTATACTAAAAATCGAGGCAAGAGTGGGAAAAGAGGGGGGGGGGGAAACTCAAGCTGGGAGAGTAAGAGCCTAAGCCAGAGCTAGAGCTGAAGCCAGGCTGAAGCTTTATTGAATGAAAATAAAGAGAGTATTTATACAAAAAGGTCAAAGCTAAATATATGACAAATAAATGATACAATATAACTGATAAATGAGGTGATAGTCAAATAATATGCTAATAATCTGATGATCAAAGACTGAGATGACTGAGCACTAATAATAATACTTCATGATCAAAATAAAAGTATGAGAAAAACTGCTAAATTAATTCTGAGTAATAGGAATGATAGGATTAGTAGGAATAATTAGTATATCGCAAGGGTCAGAAGAGCTTAAGAAATTGGATAGATGTGAAAATATTGCTACGTCATCAAGAGATTATGATGTTTGCTTGGATGCTGTGTCATTATGGATTACATGAGAATCAGAAGAGCTTGAGAAATTAGATAGTTCCATGACTTCTTGGTAGATTTTGTCAGCAATGATACTTGGATAAAGGGGAGATCATTATCTGATTCTGTAGGGTTTACTGTGGTTGAAATTGCTATCTCCTCTTATTATAGCTGTTTACCAATAATAGTTTATAGTCTATAACTAGCATCTGTATCCATAGCTATTTTGTTTATAACTCTTAGTAAAATAATTCACAGCTCTTAGTAAAATAGTTTGTAGATTAATTAACTATTTTTCTGATATGTAGCAGATTTCAAATATGAAGAAAAGATTGAAGCATATATAGTAGTAAGTCTTGATTTTGATGATGATAATGGTATGCTTCTAGTTAATGAAGGCTTTGATATAGATATAATACTATATCTTAGTAAGTATAGTAGGTAAGGATCTTTCTAAAGTATTTTTATTTACTAACAGTTTTCTTCTACTATATTTTTCTTATAAAATTAAAACTATCCTAGAATTCAGTAACTTCTGAAGAATACTTAGATTCTTTTAAGATTGATGGTTAAGTCTTGGATTCAAGCATTCTGGTCTCAACTCCTATGGTAAGTTCTATATCTTTGAGATTATTAGATAAGGAAAATGAGTCTTCTAAAGTTATTAATAAGTAAATATCTTTACTGATTTTGTCAGGGATGAGAATTTCTATTAATTTCTATATAAATCTCTTTAATAGAGACAAGAGTAAAGCTGAGTCTCCAGTGGGTTCTTCTGATAGATATTGAATACTAGTAAGAGCTATCTGCTAGTATACTTTAAGGAGTCCTTTACTTTTTCATACTATTGTTCTGTCTGATTCTATTATTGCTTTATTTAATTCAGATAAGGAAAGTAAGATTAAATTCTCAGAGATTAACTAGGTTGGTTACTCATCAAAGTAAGTATAATCATTATATTGAATTCATCTAGTGAGAGAATTCCTAAAAAATTATTTAGAATTCTCATAATTAATATATGTTTTAAAATTGTTTTACTTCTAGCTAAGAGTCAACCTAAGTAGATGATTGTCTATTGCTTTATTTTTCTCTAAGAGTTTCTATAAGGTATTATTAAAAAAATAGTTAATTAATCTATAAACTATTTTACTAAGAGCTGTGAACTATTTTACTAAGAGCTATAAACAAAATAGCTATGGACATAGATACTAGTTATAAACTATGATCTATTATTGGTAAACAGCTGTAAACTACCTTACAACTCCACTGTATCAGGAAATTATTTTCAGTTTATAGTCTATGACTAGCATCTAGGCTTGTAGATTGTTTGTAGGCTATTCACAGACTGTTCTAGCTAGTTTGTAGTTTGTAATATTGTTCTAGTGGAGTTCTAGGGTAGTTTGCAGCTGTTCATAGCTATTTGCTAATAATAGTTTATAGTCTATAACTAGTATCTGTATTTATAGCTATTTTGTTCATAACTCTTAGTAAAATAGTTTGCAGCTCTTAGTAAAATAGTTTGTAGATTAATTAACTATTTTTCTAATATAGAACAATATCACAAAGTATGAACATCTCTAGAACAATATTGCAAACTATGAACTAGCTAGAACAGCTTGTAAACAGCTTAAGAATAGCCTACAAGTATAGATGCTAGTTATAGACTATAAACTGAAAATAGTTTTCTGATGATATCTATTTTTCTATCTAATTATTCATTATCCTGACTAGGCTGACACTTATTTCTTCTACAGCTATAGAATTAAGTTATTACTATAGTTATTCTACTCTTGAGCTAAGATTCATCAGCTTTAGAGCAGTTTAGTTTAGTCTTATCCTAGATAGAATCTAGTCTTGCCAGTGATCTAAGCCTATACTAGAATGTTGTGAGGATGAGACTCTAGGATTGGCAAAATATAGAAGATTAAAGAGCTCAATCAAGAACCAGTAGCTGAGCTAAGTTCTGTATATATAGGGGATTAGAGAGTATATAAGGTAAGATATATAGAAATAATACTCAAAATTTAAAGAGTTATATATATTTTATAAGGTGTAAAAGATAGTAAGTTCTTGAATGTGTTTCAACAATCAAGTTAATCTGTTAATGTTCAAAAGTAATATATCTCAATGTATCTTAGCTTGAAAATCACTAGATAAATACTTCTTTACTAGTTTTATTCAAGTCTTAGACTTTGTATTTGAGCTCAAGCTCAGGTAAAGATTTATTGAATAAAAATAAAGAGGGTATTTATACAAAACTTGAGAGATAATATTGAATATAATAGTATATCAGAAATTGCTAAAAAATTGCAGATCAAGATCTTTATAAATAAATGAGACTGTGATTTCTGAAATTGAGGTGAAATCATTAATTTCAGTAGTATTGCTGACTTCAGTAAGGTTGCTGACCTCAAGTGGTGTAAAAGTGTAAAAGTAGTAATTTCAGTGAAATCATCGACCTCAGGGGGCATGGGAGTAAAATCATTAACAGCAGTGAAATTATTAATTTTACTTAGTGCAGTAATAATCCTGTAAAGATTAGAGAATATGGTAATAGTATAGATCATTTATAGTATAGCAATGTCCTTAAGGCTTTTGGAGATTTTGGAAGTGGCTATATTATTTTCAGGGGCTAGAAGTAGATCATCATCACAAGTTTTAGATACTAGAGGGATAACTTGTACTATGGCATTAGTCTCAGAGTTCTTGGAGACTTTGAATTCTCTAGGGGTCTTAAAAGCTATAAAGTCAATAGTCAGTTCATCAGAGACTATAGCATCAGGATTGTTGAGTTCAAATACCTTAAAATTGTTATATTCTTTGTTATCTTGAGTGGTGGCTTTATTCTTGGAGGATAAGGGTTCCTTGTTTTGGTCTTGAAATGCTGGTTCTAAATCAAACTTATCTAAAAGAGTGTCAAGGATATCTAGGCACTGGTTGGTTATCATTTGGCTCCAGTACTTAAAGCTTAGTCTTCCCAAATATAATACTACTGTTGGCCAGTACTTGAAAACTTGATATTGTGGCGGACTAAAATATATTAACGGCGAAATACTCAGAATTGAGCAGATGCAGAAAATATGCTTTAGGGGTCTTAGTGGGTTATGCAGTAGCGTCTTAAGAAGGGTGTCAGTGTAGGTGTTTAACTAGCAAGAATTTAGTGTAATCGATCGAATAAAGTGTATCTGTTAGAATCTCGAAACTATATCAATTGCTTACTCCTTGAGTAAGGCTTCAGTATCCCTTGGGTTGTCTGTTGTAAGCTTCCCTAGCTTGTTGCAGTCTGAATTTTATTGATAATTGCGAGTGGGGTATTTATAAGAAATTACAAGATGCTATATGGGCAGCTACCCAGGTTACTACTTGAATTTCTGA
Organism: Endogone sp. FLAS-F59071; assembly: GCA_003990785.1. Taxonomy (NCBI): domain Eukaryota; kingdom Fungi; phylum Mucoromycota; class Endogonomycetes; order Endogonales; family Endogonaceae; genus Endogone; species Endogone sp. FLAS-F59071. The sequence goes on from RBNK01000807.1 coordinate 17,221, forward strand.
TTGGCTCGGCTAAATATAAGGTACAAATTGATTGGCTAAGATATAATAAATGATATATCAGGTTATAATATAATTAGGTGACGAAATAATATATCAGATCGAAATATTATTTTAGGTTATAGCGTGATTGCGGATCTCAACAACGCTATAAGTCTCAACAATGCTACAGGTCTCAACATTGTTGAAAGTTACATAACCTGTGATTTTACATGATCAAATTGTATGTCGTTACAAAATGTTCTGTCACATCTCCTTCCTTTCTGCAAGTTAGACTTCAAGGTACAGTTCTAACTCGGAGAAATCTCTTTGTAACTGTTTTACCTCTTCCTCTAGCTCCTTTATTTCATCCTGTGTCAATTAATTCAGTTGATGCATACTGCACCAAAAGTGGTTTAAAGCACTAGGCTTGTGCTTGAATAGTTGATAAATCCGATCGGCCATTCTTGCATTATAGGCAGGGAGTGCTCCTTTGAGGGCTCGTTGACAGATTTCTCTATCCTTCCGGTTCCAGATATGTTCAACTTCTTCATCCCAGAGTTGTGCAATTCGGTAGTATTCCTTCTATTCATTAATTCGTGCCAGGTGTTGCCTCCTTTGAATGTTGCGTACAATTGATCGGGTCTTCTGTAAGATTGATCCTTCTATCTCCTCAAGGTCTTCCAGAGGTTCTATATGTCGGTAGGCCTCGATCAGGCTGACTCAGACTTCATGGAAGTTGTTCCAACGGGGTATGATATTTCTTGAGGCGGTTTCGGTGGACAGTATAGGGTAAGATCGTTCCTGTCGTTTTTCGCAACTGATATGTAGTTCCTTTTATACTGGCGATATAGTATGGTTCTTCCCATTTTGGGTCCAATTTTGCTGACCAGGATGATTTTACTATGTTTCAGTATAGTAAGATTTGGTCACCAATCTTCAATTTCTCGGTTTCCTTGTGTTCCTTGTCGTAATTCTTCTTTTGTCGGTCTTGTGCAATAGTAATAAATTCTCTCGCCTTGTTTCGGATGTTGTGTAATTCTTAAATTTCCTTTGTCACACGATGCTCGATTTGCTTTTCCCAGGAGGTGTGGCTGGGTTCCAGGGCGGTCATTACTTGGTCTACCAGCTGATGAGCTTTCCTTCCGTAAGCGAGCTCAAAAGGGGTGAACTTTGTTGTCTCCTGTTTCATTGTTCATAGTGCAAATAAGGCGGAAGGTAGGTACAAGTCCCAATCTCCTCCTTGTGATTGTACTACTTTAGCAATTGTGTTCTTGATGGTTTGATTTGTCCGTTCGGTGAGTCCATTTCCTTGGGGATGGTAGGCAGTAGTCTTTATCTGGTGGATCCTGAAGTGTTGCATCAATATCTGCATAAATTTATTAACGAATTCAGTTCCTTGATCGGAGGTCATTTCGTAAGGTATTCCATGGCGGCAGATAATATCTTCGTAGATAAAAGATGCAATATTAAGGGCATCTGCAAGGGGCAAGGCTCTTGCTTCGGGGTACTTGGTTAGGTAATCTACTGCTACTACGATGTATTGATTTCTTCTAAGTGTTCTTGGTAGTGGTCCAACAATATCTATTCTAATATGTTTGAAGGGTCCTCCAGGTACAATCGGTTGTAAGGTCTCGATTTCCTTTCCTCGGCGCCTTTTCTGGCAAGTGTTGCATCTTCTAATATATTCTCTAATGTCTTCGTACATGTTCTTCCAGTAATATTTTTTTGATAGTCGTTGATATGTGTTATCTATGCCCATGTGTCCTGCCAGCTGATGGTCATGAGAGGCCTGAAGTACCATCTGCTTTTTGTGTTCAGGAACTACAAGTCGTATTTGTCCCCTATGTCATCAGTAAAGTATATTATTCTTAATAAAATAGTTGAGTGCCATTGTCTATATAAGCCGTTGATCGTTTTCGTTTGTCATCCCAGTAAAGGTTAGGTTACTGAGGTAATCCAAATATCTGTTATAGAGTTCAGTGTTCATTGGGTAGGTATATTCTTTTTGGTTCGGGGTGTCGATCTCGGATAAATTGGGGTAGGTGTGAGAGGGTGTCTACATTCTGATGATTTCATCCTTTTCTGTATTGCGTTGTGAAGTCGTATTCCTGCAGTATAGCTAGCTATCTTGCATACATTCCTGTCAGATTCGGTTTGTTCCAAAGCCATTTGAGGGCTGAGTAGTCTGTTATCAGAGTGAACTGCTTTCCAATCAGAAAGTGGCGGAAGTGTTGTACGGCCCAAACGACTGCTATGTACTCCAATTGGGTGGCTCCATAGGAAGGTTCTACTCCATGGGTGGCTCGTCCTGCATAAGCAATCACATGTTCTCCGTCTTTATCATCTTACGCCAAGATTGCTCCAAGTCCAAATGACAATGCATCTGTATACAGCTTGAATACTTTTGTAAGATCCGGTCTTGCCATAACTGGTACATAGGTAAGTGCTTCCTTGATCAGGTTGAAGGCGGTTTGTGCGGCTGATATCCATTCCTATGCTCTTCCTTTTCTTTGCAACATGTGCAGAGGTGCGGCAATTTCAGAGTAACCAGGGATAAACCTTTTATAGAACTGGACCAGTCCTAAGAATCCTCATAAGGCCATCTTATCTTGCGAGGTTGGGAAGGCCTTGATGATTTCGGTCTTCTTTGGGTCCAGGCGGATTTCTCCTCCATTGATTATAAATCCGAGGTATTTGATTTTCTTCTGTCCAAAGTAGCACTTTGTCGGCTTGATCCTTAGTCCATGCTTCCTAAGTCGTTCAAATACTTTCTTCAGGATTACCATGTGTTCTGCAAAGTTTTCCACATAGATGTTGATGTCATCGATGTACACAATCACTCCATGCCCAATCAAGTCATAGAAGATCTCGTTCATTGCAGCTTGGAAGGTGGCGGGTGCATTACAAAGTCCAAAGGACATTCTTGTGAATTCGTACTATCCAAATGGTGTAACAAATGCTGACTTCTCCTGTACTTCAGGTGTCATTCCGATTTGGTTATATCCTGCCCATAGGTCCAAGGTTGAGTAGATTTGCACCTTTTTCAACATGTTTTGTAAGTCTTCTGAG
>RBNK01000808.1:0-20250 GCA_003990785.1 Endogone sp. FLAS-F59071
GAGCAACCTTAAACTTAGAAATTCACCAAATGGACATAAAAACTGTATTCCTGAACGGCGATCTTGATGAAGAGATCTACATGACGGTACCTGAAGGAATCGACCAATCAGAGCTGTCACCGAGAGCTGTGTGTAAGCTCAATCGATTACTGTATAGACTAAAGCAATCACCTCGTATGTAGAATCAGAAGATCGACAACTATCTCAGCCAATCAAATTTTACAAGACTACAATCGGATCACAGCATTTATCTAAGGAGAAGACAAGACGATCAATATCAATCGCTGATAATTATTGCCATATATGTTGATGATCTACTAATTCTGGCTGATTCGATGGAAACAATGAACAAATTCAAGGTGGAACTTAGCAACACATTCAATATGACGGACTGTGGCAAAATTAAACATTTTTTGGGTATTCGAGTCATGCACGATCGGAAAACACACACGATCACAATTGATCAAAGCCACTTCGCCAATCAAATCATTACAAGGTTTAACATGACGGATGCCAAGCCAATCAGCACACCCCTTGATCCATCCATTCAACTCAAAGCTGAAGGAGGAAAATCCACAGACCAAAGTCTATTCAGACAAATGATCGGCAGCATAATGTACCTGATGATCGGGACGAGACCTGATCTAGCTGCTGCTGTCAGCATCATCAGTCAATTTTCGGCCAATCCAATACAAGAACATCACCACGCCCTCAAACGATTATTAAGATATATTAAAGGAACAGCCAATTATAAGCTGTGCCTTGGACATGATCAGGATCTAAGACTGATCGGTTTTAGCGATGCTAACTGGGGAGGAGACATTAACACACGATGATCAACTACAGGATATATTTTCAACCTATCAGGAGGAGCCATCAGCTGGTCAAGCAAACGCTAAGCAACCATTGCCCTATCAACAACTGAGGCAGAATATATGGCATTAGCTCATGCGACAAAGGAAGCCATTTGGCTATGCACCCTATTGGATGAGCTAGGATATTTGCTGAATTGTGCAACAACTTTATTTGAAGACAACCAATCAGCAATCGCCCTCGCCAAAAATCCAATTAATCACACTCGATCAAAGCATATCGACATTTAGCACCACTTTATTCGAGAGAAAGTTGAATCAAAGGTGATAGATATCGTTTATATGGCGACAGATGAAATGATAGCTGATGCATTAACCAAGCCACTTGCACAACCAAGACTTGAAATGTTGATCGCAAAAATGGGCTTACATAACTAACATTATTTCTTTAAAAAATTTTTTTTATGTTCTTTATTACATCATTCTTATCACTCAAGTAGTATTTTATATATAATTATTTATAGTAAATGTACTTCATGGATGACATTTGTGATGTACAGTTGAACACTTTACTTTTATTCCTTTATTTTATTTATTTATTTTTTATCGAGATATATCAAGCAGAGGGAGTGTTGTAATTATTAGCTTATTATATCTCTCCTATCAATGATCGATGCATCAATGATCGATCATACGTCACTCAATTGTGGCTTAGACGATCTTTGTTTGTATCGACCAATCATAATTTAGCATTAATAAATACACGCATATTGGCTTCATGAGCCAATGTGCTCTTTTACTCCAAAAACACACATTCGAAGATCAAATTTCAACACTATCAAGATTAGTAAGGACACTGATTTGGAAACACTACCAAAGACTATCACAAGAATCAGATAGATCAGATGCATCTACAAGTACTATTGGAATTACTATCACCTATGAGCATATTCAACTATCAAAAGAAGGAACCAAAAGTGAACACGATAGTGAAGGAGTAGAAAGTATTTACCAAGAAGAACTGGACAGATCAATCTAGTATTGAATTAATGATTTTGAAATCAACATACTATTTGAAGTATAAGAAGAAGAACCAACAGAACAAAATTTTAACATGTTACTATCACTACCTACCTTTTCAGGATACACACCAGCCGAGTCAGTGAACTGATTCATTAATGACATTCAACTTTATGTTGCAGCAAGAGGACTAAATGCAGCACAACATGGCGGCATCATTGTGGCAGCACTTAGAGGACCAGCAAAGACTTAATACAATGCAGCGATTACAGTAGAAGCAGCAAATAGAGGATTAGCAACACCACTAACTGATACAGCATCCATCACAAACTGTTATATATAGTTGAGAACCAGATATCACACAGCGGAAATATAACAACAGCTGAGAGATCAGATCATACAAACTGTACAAGAAAAAGGCTAATCACCTTTGGAGTTCTACACCAAAGTCCAAGATATAATCGAAACTATAAGATATGTAGATGCAGTTCAAGACCAGGTAGTAGAATTAACCTTCATGCAGGGAATACAAGCAGAGTTAGTACTCACGATTTGGTCATCACCTATCACTCTCGACCTACTTGGAAAAGTTAATTTCGCTCAGAGATATTAGCTAGCACGAAATCCAAGTCAAGACATCTACTAACAGATGATGACGCCTACATTTAGAAGAAGAGAAGTTAGTAAGCCATATTACCCTACACCGGTCATCAACATAACATTAACTGGAAAACTAGTATCTACCAAGCAAGATATTGATGAATTAACTACCAAGTTTGCCAGGATAGAAGCACATATCACCAATATTGAGAAAAAGCAGTACTAACCTAGATGACAGCCTTACAACTCTTCTTACAGTACCCAATCTGCAAATTGGAACAACAACTAGAATAACAAAAATTACGATCAATTCTTGACATGCTATAAATGTGGAGAAGAAGGACATATTGCTAGAAATTATCAGTCAGAGATAAATAGAAGAGCAGAACCAAGCAACAGTAACCACTAACAGCAGACCAGACAAAGAGACAGGATATACCTTGCACAAATACCAACCCTCCAGATTCGAGAGATCTTTGAAGACAGTGATAATGAAGATATCTGGATTCTACCAGCCATAACAGGAAGGAAACTAGGCTGACCTCCAGGAAAACCTTACAATTGCCTGAAAGGAAACAAGAAGAATGAGGAACCTAAGGTAGTCATTGAGCATAAGAAGCCTGAAGTCATATATGAGGCCTCAGATTTCAGCAAGTTCGAAGAACCTAGTCAAGATTAACCAATGTCAGAAAGCCCAAGCCATGAAACCCAGACTCAATATACTAAAACCTATCACTATAATGCCTGGGAAGACATGAAGAATCGCTAAGTTAACATAACCTTTGCTCAAACAGCGGAACTTAATTCGGCCATCAAGACCTAAATCAGAGAAGGACTGAGTGATATTAAACTAGGATTCAAGGTGATTGAGATCAGCCAAGCCCAACCATCGGCAGAAGAAATGAGTGATAAAGAAGATATCAGGAAAGCCTCGGCCATTGCCACATACACTATCAAGTTAATACCTTTTGAAGCCATCATTGATTCAGGAGCAGGAGGATGCATCATTACCAAGAAAGCACTTGACAGATTAGGATGGGGAATCGAACTGCCAACAAGTCTGAACTTCACTATATCAGGTAGCAACCATGCAGTACCCCTCAGAAAAATGAAGGACATTCCCATCTAATTTAGAGATATCACCATACCTGTGACCATGCTTGTTATTGACATGCAGACCTATGATATTATCTTAAGAAATGAATGGCTAGATAAAGCAAGAGCCATCATCAATATCTTTAGTAAAAGAATGAGGATTACCTGCAGAGGAAGAACCTTCCAGATCCCCATCAACATTCAAAAGGGAGCTTGACCCAAAACAGAGGATGTTATGTATGAACCTGATTAAGTTATAGTTACCCAACCTGAATTAAGCTATGATATTAACTTCGAGGATACAGATGATGAAGAAAAAGCTCAACATAGCTGGTGACTACTTTATAAGAAGGAATGGAACTACCTCATTGATTGGAACATAAAATACCAATACTGTCCATTCTGTGAATAAAGGATTTATTATGCAGAAATGATATGTGACTGTCCATAAACAAAGTGGATCCCAAAAGAAGATAGCTTTCAGGAACACATGCCTGCCAACCCATGGATACCTAATAAGCCTCTACTGTTGAAATTTGATCTTCGAATGTGTATTTTAGAGTAAAAGAGCGCACTGGCTTATGAAGCCAATATGTATGTATTTATTAATGCTAAATTATGATTGGTTGATACAAACAAAGATCATCTAAGCCATGATTGAGTGACATAACAATCAATTGTTGATAGGAGAGATATAATAAGCTAATAATTTCAACACTCCCCCTGCTTGATATATCTTGATAAAAATAAATAAAAAAAATAAAAGAAAAAATGTTCAACTGTATGTCACGAATGGCATCTATGAAGTATATTTACTACAAATAATTATATATAAAATACTACTTGAGTGATAAGAATGATGTGATAAAGAACATAAAAGTTTTTGAAAAAAAAGGTTAGTTATGTAAGCCCATTTTTGCGATCAACGTTTCAAGTCTTGGTCGCACAAGTGGCTTGGTTAATGCATCAGCGATCATTTTATCTGTCGCCATGTAAACAATATCTATCACCTTTGATTCAACTTTCTCTCGAATAAAGTGATGCTAAATGTCAATATGCTTTGATCGAGCATGATTAATTGGATTTTTGGCAAGGGCGATTGCTGATTGGTTGTCTTCAAATAAGGTTGTTACACAATTCGGCAAATATCCTAGCTCATCTAATAGAGTGCGTAGCCAAATAGCTTCTTTCATCATATGTGCTAATGCCATATATTCTGCCTCAGTTGTTGATAGGGCAATGGTTGGTTGGCGTTTGCTTGACCAGCTGATGGCTCCTCCTGATAGGTTGAAAATATAGCCCATGGTTGATCGTCATGTGTTAATGTCTCCTTCTCAGTTGGCATCACTGAAACCAATCAGTCTTAGATCCTAATTGCGTCTAAGGTACAGCTTATAATTGGCTATTCCTTTAATATATCTTAATAATTGTTTGAGGGCATGGTGATGTTCTTGCATTGGATTGGCCAAAAAATGACTGATGATGCTGACAGCAGTAGCTAGATCAGGTCTCGTCCCAATCATCAGATACATTATGCTACCGATCATTTGTCTGAATAGACTTTGGTCTGCAGATTTTCCTCCTTCAGCTTTAAGTTGAATGGATGGATCAAGGGGTGTACTGATTAGCTTAGCATCTGTCATGTTAAACCTTATAATGATTTAATTAGTGAAATGACTTTGATCAATTGTGATTATGTGTGTTTTTCGATCACATATGACTCGAATACCCAAAAAATGTTTAATTTCGCCACAGTCTGTTATATCAAATGCATTGCTAAGTTCCGCCTTGAATTTGTTCATTGTTTCCATCGAATTAGCCAGAATTAGTAGATCATCGATATATATAGCAATAATTATCAGCAATTGATCGTCTTCTCTTCTTCTTAGATAAATGCTGTGATCTGATTGTAGTCTTGTAAAATTTGATTGGCTGAGGTAGTTGTCGATCTTCTGATTCCACATACAAGGTGATTGCTTTAGTCTATACAATAATCAATTGAGCTTACACATAGCTCTCGGTGACAGCTCCGATTGGTCGATTCCTTCAAGTACCATCATGTAGATCTCTTCATCAAGATCGCTGTTCAGGAATGCAGTTTTTACGTCTATTTGATGAATTTCTAAGTTCAGGACTGCACCGATCGATAAGAGTGCTCTGATCAACGTGAATTTTGCCACGGGAGCAAATGTTTCATCGTAATCAATTCCTTGCTGTTGTAAATATCCCTTGGCCACTAATCTCGCCTTGTACCTGGCAACCGATCCATCAGTGTTGAGCTTCTTTTTAAATACCCATCTGCATCCAATTAGCTTGCATCCTACAGGCACTTTAGGTACAATTGTCCATGTATCATTATTCTTAAGTGATTTAAGCTCTTTATTGATCACTTCCTCCCAAAGCTTCGCATCAGGTAGAGAAATTGCTTCCTTGTAGGTCATTGGGTCATTGGTCGATTCAATTAAATTAGCTTCTGACATATGATCTTGCCAAATTTATAGAGCTTCAGTATCGATCAATTGTTCGATTGGCTCCCAGGTGTTGTCGTCATCATCATAGCCTAGCTATTTAACCAGATATTGCCTTTTTTCATTAATCTTGTATTCTCCGATGATCGCTTCAATGACATATTCTTGATCTTCTGGATTGACGATTGTTGGAGATTTTAATATAATAGATTCATCAAATGTGACATCGCAGCTGATCTCTATCTTCCTATTGGTTGGATCCCAGAGCCTGTATGCTTTCTTTTCATCATGATAGCCAATCATTTTAAGCTTTTTGGATTGAGGCACTAGTTTTGACCTTTTTCCTTTGCAAATATGTATATATGTGTCAGCCCATATGATGCGCAAGTTACTGATATCAGGCTTGTGACCGTGCTATAATTCAAATAGTGAAGCACTCTCCTTATTAGCTCGCATTGGCAATCAGTTGCGTAAATATGTAGCACTTGTGGCAAGTTCAGCCCAAAGTTTGTCAGGTATGTCAGCAGTGATTTTAATGGCCTGGATCGACTCCATCAATGTCCGGTTATATCGTTTGGCTATACCATTTTGTTGTAGCGTATCCAAACGGCTTGCAGTGCAACTTCGTGTATTCACACCTGGCGCATATTTTGATTTATCTGGTCAACAGCCACACATCTCCGAGCTCTGTGACAAATTTGTTAATTGATTGCAGAGTATTTTGGCCTGGATGACCCAGTCAGTGATGCTATAATGTATAGTCATCAATCTTGGAATCAGCGATGTTTGCTTCTAGCTCTAGCTCTGGTGATGTTGATAAATAAAATAGGTCACCATCAACCTGTCTGATTTTGACTTCTTCGTAATCTATGCCGATTTTAATTACTGATCCATCGCTCTTGAAGGTTATGTCATTTCTATCACGTGTCAATGCCCATACAGATATTAAATTTCTGGTGATCTCCGGTACATATAAGACGTCCTGTAATTTCAGCTCGTCATCGAGCTCAATTGTCCCAACGTGCATCGCACATAGTTTCTCGTTCCCTGCACACATGACCAAGCCGTCATGCTCAGCCACTATCTCAAAAATCTCCAATTGGTTGAACATATGTTGCATGGTGCCTGAATCAATGATAGTGCCAATTACCAGATTTGCTTCAGCTCTTGGTTTAGCCTTTTCTTTTTCTGTTTTTACCCAATCATTGAATTTGTTACATTGAAATATTCTGTATTCTCCCTCATAGACGTAACATTTCTGAGGGTGTCCCCGAAAATTCCTGCCTCGATGGGTTCCGTGATTGCCACCTTGGTCATTATGATGACCTCCTTGATTGTTTCCGTTATCATTGTTATAGCCTCAGCTTCATCTGGCGTTTCCACCTCGATTGTTACGACTGCTGCCTTGGTAGCCACCTCGGTCACTGCCTCAGTAGCCACCTCGATTGCCGCCTCGGTAGCCACCTTGGTCTGTCGCATGGGCTTCATTGCGCCTTTATTTACTATCTGGGTCAAACCTGATGCATGTGAGTTGTAAAGCCTCTAGTGTTATCAGTATATTCTCCCGTGCAAGTATTAATTCCTGGTACCTGGGGCTTAGACCCCGGAGATATTGTAGTATAGCTTCTGTATTGGTCATATCTTCGATTTATACCATATTTTAGTTGAACGCGTTATTATAATCTTTGATTGATCCTTTTTGCTTCATCATCGCAAGCTTATCATGCATTTGTAATAATTGTTCTATTGGTGCATATTTTTGCATCATAGCCTCTTTAAGCTCATTCCACGAATCAAATTCTCCCGATGTGTTCATGTGCCTCCATAGCCACATTCTAGCATTGCCTGTAATCTTACTGATCGCTGTGTTGACTTCCTTCTTTTGTACTGATAGATTGGCACTGGTGATAAATTGCTCTATAGCATCAAAGTAATCAAACAATCTGGGTGCACCTCCTGACCCATCGAATTTGTTGATCAATCTCAGGTACTCCTTCGCCAGATCATTAAGCTTTGTTGATGTTGTTAGTAATGGTGATAGTCATAGTGTGTTACCTTCTGTAGCTGTATTCTGATTGGTTAGCGCACTAGGTGATGCATTTGTTTTGTCAATTTTTGCCATTAATTCACCCATTAGAGTTGCCAGCGTATCTAATTTATCTTCCTGATTTCTGATCATTGTAGCCATCTGTTCCTGTCGATTGAGGCTAAATGCAATATTGCTCTGATGGTTGCCATCCAATCCTTCGTCATTGTCAAAGGTTTGATATCTGTTGTCTGTTTTTGATTTAGACTGCAATCTTGTCGATCTTGTTACTGATGATGATGATGTGTATAGGTTGTCCATTTCATTATGTCACGTCATTGAATGCTATGTCATTACATATTGTTTATCACATTGCTTTATCACAGTGTCATTTGTCGCATTATTTATTGCATTGTTTGATGCATTGTTTACAATGTTAAATAAACACTTACAGTAATCACAGTTGTAACTGCTATGATTGCATAGATGCTATAATTGCGTAGATCTCAGGTTGTCAAGCTGTAATTTGAGTGGCTCAGGGCTCATAACCTGTTGAAATTTGATCTTCGAATATGTGTTTTGGAGTAAAAGAGCACACTGGCTTATGAAGTCAATATGCATATATTTATTAATACTAAATTATGATTGGTCAATACAAACAAAGATTGTCTAAGCCATGATTGAGTGACATAATAATCAATCGTTAATGGGAGAGATATAATAAGCTAATAATTTCAACATCTACAACCCAAGAAGCAAGAAATACCAGACCTTCATCAAGGACCTTACTCAGGAAAACAACTACACCCCTTTAAAGATGAAAGCCGCATCTGGGATATCTGCAGAGAGAAGGTACCTTTCATCGATAAGTCACATTTTTTTTCAGAAACCGAGATGATTTTCAGAACAAATACTGGGATGAATGGGATGTACGAGACATGTAGATAGTAGCCAAAAGATTGGAGTATCCAGACCAACACTTCGACTACAAATATTATGGAACCTACCTTGAAGACTGGGATAACAAACATTACCGAGAACATAATAAAGATATGATCAACGTTATGATCAATGCTTACTGAACTAACTATGAGCTACCATTACCTCAGCATGCTATAGAAAGATCAGCAGGACTTGACCTTATGACCCCAGAAAGCATATCTCTACAACCTAGAGATAGTATAATTCTCGACACCAGATTTGCCTTAGAAATATCAGAAGGATATTTCGGAATGGTGAAACCAAAGAGCTCATTGGCAAAAGCAGGACTCACTACAGATACAGAAGTAATTGATCAAGATTATACTGGAACTATCAGAGTCATTATAGTCAACCGATACCGAACTAATCGGATCGACCTAGAGAAAGGAGACTGAGTTGTACAAATGATTATCCTACCTTATGCAATAGTTACACTCTGAGAGCAACACCCCAACTTGGTCAGAACTACAGCCAGAGGTTAAGGTAGATTTGGATCAACTAGAGTCAATGCAGCTATTGTAAACTGATAACAAATTTCAGTAAACTGAAAAGAAGAAGGAAAGAATAACTGCCTAGCAGTCAAAATCAGAAGAAACTTATAAGAAGGATAAATCATGGAAATTAAGGTAATTATCAACAGGAACCAAGATATCTTCATAACAAGTTTGGAAAGTACCACAGGAGTGGACCCCAAGTACCAACATCATATCAATACAGGTGACCATGAACTAATCAAGAAGGCACCCTACTGCCTCAACCCAAGCTACCGAAAATGGGTTACTGAAGTAATCACTTGACTAGAAAATGATGGCGTAATCATCAAATCAAAGAGCCCTTGGGGATTCCCTATTGTCATTGCACCAAAGAAGGAAATTATCATTAATGAGAATGAGACCAGAACTGAAACAACAGCTCCAAGATTCTGTGTGGACTTCCAAGCCCTTAATGTCATTACCAAAAAGGATGCATTTCCTATACCAAGGATTGACAACTTACTGGATTTAGTGGAGAAGCAGCCTCAATACTTTTCAAGTTTCGATTTATACACTAGATATTACTAAATTATACACCTCTGAAGCAAGTGAATGATCTATATTCGTAACACAAGATGGTCACTACCAGTACACCTGGATGCTCTTTGAGTTATGCAATGCCCCACCATCCTTCCAAAAAGCAATGACAGATATCTTCAGAGACATGATTAGCAAGAATATTACAGTGTACATCAACAATATTCAGCTATACTCACCAGACTGGCCAAGTCATATCAAGAGAATCATTGAGATTTTTCACAGACTTCAAGAAAGTGGATTCAGACTCAAAGCAAAGAAGTGTACAATCAGAGAAATAGAAATGAAGTATCTCAGATTCATTATTACAGCAAAAGGACTAAGGACTGATCCGAGCAAGACTAAGGAGATCCGAACCTACCTAGTACCTACAAATGTATCTAAGTTATGAGCCTTTTTGGGACTAGCAACCTTCTACCAAAAATTTGTCAAGGACTTTTCTACAATTGCATAACCCCTACACCATCTGCTTAGAAAAGGAATCCAGTTTGAATTTAGAATACCCCAATGTTTAGCTATAGAAGAACTCAAAGAAGCTCTCATGAGTACACCAATCCTAAAATGACCTGACTGGGAAAAACCATTTACCTTACACACCAATAGATCAGCTAAAGGACTTGAAGCTGTTCTAATGCAGATAGATGAACAAGAGAATGAATGTATGATTATATATGCCAGCAAAGGAACCAATCCAGCACAAGCTAATTATGAAGCAACTAAATTGGAATGCTTGGCAGCAACTTGGGCAATTAAGTACTTCCGCCACTATCTGATTGGACAAAAGTTTACCCTTGTCACAGATCATGCAGCCCTCAAGTGGTTATTCAACAAAGTTCAACCTACTAGAATCTACACCTGATGGATTATGAGACTTCAGGAGTACAACTTCAAGGTCCAGCACAAACCCAGAAAGATACACCAGCATGTCAATGCATTGTCTAGAATACTAAGAAGGGAGATGTTACCCTGAGAAAAGACTGTGCGATTCTAGTGAATCAGAAGCTATACTATCAGATTACAATGTATTTAGGAGGAGAAAAAATATCAATAGTTGATGAATGGAGAAAGAAGATCATACTTAGAAGCCAACAAAATTTTGAATATCAGAATAGAGAGTTATATAAAATATTACAAACAGACAAAGAATATTGATGCATAGTTATCCCAACACATCGTGTGAACAACATTTTATTAGGAGCACATGATTATCACTTATCTAGACATTAAGGAGTGGAACAAACCTATTAGCAGTTAGCAAAAATTTACTGGTGGTCACAAATGTAGAAAGATATATAACATTATATCAGGACATGTGACACTTGCCAGAAGAGGAAAACAATCAAGGATTTTATACCCCAACAACCCAGTACAACGCCAAATGCCCCTTTTGAACATATCAGAATCAACATAATTGGACCCCTTCCATAGACCCTTACTGGAAAGAAATACATCATTATAGTAGTTGACTAGTTAATGAAATGGCCCAAAGCAGAATCCATGGAGACATCAGATGCTTAGACAATATTAGAATTTATACATGAACGAATCATCTACCAACATGGACTATCAAAACAGATAATATCTGATAGAGGAATAGAATTTTGCAATGATTTAGTAAAAGAATTAAATTGGATATATCACATCCAACATATCCAAACTACTGCCTATCACCCTTAAGGAAATAGACTTACCAAATAAATGAACCAGATGATCAAGAATACAATTTCAAAGATGAGCAAGACATATACTAACTGGGACTTTTGGTTACCATCCATACTATTCACAATCAGATGCTCACAATAGAAGACCATGACTTTCAGCCCTTTCGAGTTAGTCTATAGAAAATTGCCAAATAGGGGAGTACTACAAGCCGACATGAGAGAATTACATGAAGAACAAATTTGGAGCTTAATGACATATAATATAGAGAGACTGAAACATATTCGAAACAAGGCGCAAAAGTTCATTCAGAAAGTGCAAGATCGATAGAAGTACAAGAATCTGCTAGTTGAAACATTAAATATTGGAGATTAAATCTTGATATATCGAAATATTGTTAAAGCCTCTTGGTCAGCAAAACTCGAACCAAAATAGGAAGGAACATACTATATTCAAGATATGAAGGGAACTTTGATCTGGATCTGAAGCCCAAAAGGAACAATTCAGCTAACATTGGTATACTGTAGAAAAGTCAAATGATACTTTGCACAAAATTGATTTATCAGCTGTCTGGAGATGATACTTATAAATAGGGGAGTAATGAGAGGAGACTGAAAGATTTATACAAGTATGAAATACCCTGATTCAACAATGACAAATATCTCTGAAGCTGAGTTATTAAAGCATACCAAGCCTTAGAAGACCCTCCATCCGAACTATTATCTGAGAAAGGATCTGCTCTATAAAGAACTCAAATAATAATAAAGAACATTGACATTGCTTAGAAACGACAAATACAAGACGAATTTCAGGCCTACTATAAGATTGTAAGGATCTGAGAAGAAGATCTTGAATATGTATGGGATTGATGACATGCAGAGGTATGCAAACAAGCACTACATCAAGGGATTCCACTCCAATCTCAAAGGATTGCCCTCCAGATTTACGGACTCTTCCAGTTTCGACCAGCTGCCTTGAAAAGACTTACCAAAATTAGACCATCCACGTTTCACCAACTATCTCAAACTGCCTTTAAGGAAATTAAAGAAGAAATCAGTGTAATACAAAGAGATTTCAACCAATTGGAACAGTTCCTTGATTTGTGAAACCTTTTAACCGTCTTAACTCTTTAACTGTCTTAACTCTTTAACTGTCTTAAATCCATAACTTATATAACTCGTTACATTACATAAATCCATAATTAGTTTATATTTTGAATAGCTAATAGTTTTGAGAGTAGTAACAGGGCAGCTACCTATATAGCACCTCTTCAAACTGTATAAATATCCCCCTTTATTTCCATTCAATAAATCTTTGCCTGAGCTTGAGCCCAATATGAGTCTAATAATCCAAATGCAACTGATAAAGAAAGTATTGCTTAGTGAATTCGAGCTGAGAAAGAGAACCTTTTGACATCTAATAGATAATTGATTGCTGATACACATCTGAAGGGACTAATATTCTCTAGCACCTCTTAATATACACTTTAATATTTTCACAGTTTTATTCCCCTATACACTTTATTTTCCACTTTAGTTTTACCTATAGTATGGATTTTAGCCCAGCTACTGATTCCCGATTGAGCCCCCCTATATCTTCTGTACTTAGCCGATTCCAGAGTCTCATCCTTACAATATCCTTGAATATATGATTAAATTTTTTTAAAAACCTTACAAATGTGAGAGCATGATATAATTATTTAATAGGTAATCTGTATAAATAAGTTATGAATAAGTTTGTGAACTAGAAAGGAAATTATTAGAACTATTAATGACAAATCAAATTACTATAGCATAAATCTCACTGTATTCATTATTCTTATAAAGATTAAAATCCTCTAGAATTTTCATAACAATGCTGTCATTTTTATTATTACAATTGGGAAACAGATCTTTAAAGAAAAGATACTGAATAAGCTTTTGCATAATAGTTCTCTATTTTATATCAAAAATCTTATAGTTTATGTAGAGTTTGCTAACTGGTAAACTTGAACTAATAATGCAAAATAAGTTCAGAATTGTTAGATATATATAAATTATTAATAAAAACAAATTATACATATAATTAATAAGCAATATAATATAACATATATTTTTTTTCTTTTTGATTTAGCTTTCTTTGAAATTTGCTTCATAACTTCTATTGAAAGCAATTTTATTTCTTCCTTGCTAACCTTAAGAGTTGGCATGAAATTGCTACTATTAGATTTCTTATTTGTGGGCTTAGATATATTTGTGTTCTTGTTTAAACTGGTGGTAGTTCTAGTGCTCTTATTCAAGTATATATTTATAAGCCTAGATGTGTTCCTCTTTTTGAGCTAGCTATGTTGTCATATATTTGTATTACTGTTGCCCCTATTCTTACTCTCACTTTCACTCTCACTGCTATTACTCTCACTCTCCGCATTATTGTTGCTATCTGACAAAGTATTATCTAAGCAATTGCTAGATGAATTGTATCTGATTCAGCATTTATCTCTGTCTTTAAAGAGTTTGTAGTACCATTGTTGGTATTTATCATCTCTAGAGCCTTTGTTCTATCATTGGTGATTATTCTCACTATCTTTGTCAAAGACTTTCTGATACCTTTAGCATTTGGCTAAATTCAGCCTGTCTCTATCCTTGTCAATAATTTTGCGGTACTATAGACATTTGGTTGTTTTATGCTTTTCAGAGTCTTTAACAATGCTATAGAATTGTTAACATTTGTTCAATATATCATAGTCTTTCTTAGAGACTTTGTCTTGGCTATCTCTGTCCTTATTCTTATTGAAGATTTTACAGTTTCATAAGTGTTTGGTTGTTTTGTACCTGCTAGAGTCCCCAACACCTTTATGAGATTATTGGGGTTTGTTTAAGGTACTACTATAGTCTTCATCAGAAACTTCTTTAACAATTTCACATTTTCATAACTATTTAGTTGTTTTGTACTTGTCAGAGTTCTTGACACCTCTATGAGATTGTTGGGATTTGTTTAAAATACTACTATAGTCTTTAGAGACTTCTTCATCTTGAGTCTTGAATGCATTTTCTAAGAGCCTAGCTTTATTTATAGATTTCAGTATAAACTTGTTCATAGACTTCAGTGCAAACTTATTTATAGACTTTAGTGCAGACTTATTTGTAGACTTCGGTGCAGACTTATTTATGAACTTCAGCATAGATTTCCCAGCTCTGGTCCTAATCATTGGGATATTAGTATCCTTTAATAAAGTACTAGAGAAGCTTATAGAGAATTTTGTTTTTGAATAGTTTTTTTTTTTTATTTTTGTTTTTTAGATTTTTTTATTTTTTTTTTTATTATAAGACAATAGGAAAAATAATATCTTTTTATACTTGAGATTATTGCTGAAAGTTCAGCTAGTTTGGTAAAGTTGGCAGATAAAAATATATTACAGAAAATATTTTGTAAAATAAGAAAGCTTAATAAATGAAAAAGTCTAATAAATAAGAAAGTTTGACAAATAAATATAACAACATTAGGAAACTATTTTCAGTTTATAGTCTATAACTAGCATCCATGCTTATAGGCTATTTACAGGCTGTTTGCAGATTGTTCTATTTAGTTTATGGTTTGCAATATTGTTCTAGCAGAGTTCTAAGGTAGTTTGTGGCTGTTTACAACTGTTTACCAATAATAGTTTATAGTTTATGACTAGTATCCATGTTTATAGCTATTTTGTTTATAGCTCTTAGTAAAATAGTTCACAGCTCTTAGTAAAATAGTTTATAGATTAATTAACTATTTTTCTGATGAAAGAGATATATAAAAACAAATACACTATTTGGTTTTGACTGAGCCAATTAAAATTTAAGACATCATACTCCATTATGCTTCATTTTGAGTGTTCATGACATTTTGAGTATTTATAAATCTTGTTTTCATTCCTTAGAAACCTCTAGTTTAACCTTATAAATATAAAATAACTATGTTTACACTCTTACCTTTTTGGAATGTATATACAAATACTCCTATTTAGTCTTTCACATTTAGCAAACAAAATATAAACATTATGGTATTTTGCTAAACAATATCTTCACTTATAGTGTTTGTTTTCTAAACTTTATAATTAATATAAAGCTTTTTTGTATCTTCTGCAATCAGAGATTGAAATCCACCTTGGGCCTTGTTTGATATACTTGTAAAAAACACAATATCTCTACTTAATATTTATCTAAAAGCTGAAAAGTCAAACCTTCTGTGAACAAGAGCATTCTAGTTTATCAAAACTTTGAGGATTTTACAATAGTCCATGTCAATAAAATAAGACATTAAGACCATGATTCCCAGTTATTACTGCTTGCTAACTACACTATATTAGTATATAAGTAACTATTAAGTCTGTATACTCCAGATATTCAGATTAAACATACTGACTAGTTATCAATAGTGAACCAACTGCAACTGACATCATCTATAAACTAACTACTATTGACAGCAAGCTAACTGCAACTATGAACCAACTACTATTAATAGTGAACTAACTACTATTGATAGTAAGCTAACTATAACTGATTTCATTATCTATGAACCAACAACTGACAATGAACCAACTAATTACATTATCTATAAACTAACTAGTAATATAGTTTTTAATAGTAAGGAAGCACATATATAATATAGTAAGTTTATGGAAAAACTCCAATAGGTACCTGAGTCTGATGTGAATAATTCTCTATATCCTTAGAAGTACAAAGGTAAAATTTGGCTTATAGAGCTATTATTCTAAAATAGAAATATATCCTAAATAACTGTAGATAGTCTACTTAGTACTTTTGCAAATGAACAAATTTCAATGGTAAATGGCTCTATCTAATTTACAAACTCCAGAGAAATGATAGAACTATTAGATATAGCAGCAAAACAAAAAACAGTACATATGCTCCAAATATTTTCATATATATAAGTATAGCTTATAATGAATACTTATATTCCACTATTTATTTAGCCCTTTTATAGTAAAGTTTTTACAATTATAAACAATATCAGGAAACTATTTTTAGTTTATAGTCTATGACTAATATCTATGCTTATAGGCTGTTCACAGGCTGTTAGTAGACTGTTCACAAGCTGTTCTAGCCAGTTCATGGTTCACAATATTATTTCAGAGATGTTTGAGATTTGTGATATTATTTTAGTAGAGTTCTAGAGTAGTTCATAGCTGTTTGCTAATAATAGTTCATAGTCTATGACTAGTATCCATATTTATAGCTATTTTATTTGTAGCTCTTAGTAAAATAGTTCACAGCTTTTAGTAAAATAGTTTATAGATTAATTAACTATTTTTCTGATGAAGTCTGAGACTTGAACTAAGCTATAGGAGTTATTTTTTCAAGATCCTCTTGCTGTAATATAAAAATTAATATTAAATTCTTCTTTTGAGAATGATATGGTTTTCAAAGTGGAGAAATACTTTAGTTCAGAAACTTATTAATACTTAGAGATTCATTGGAGTGATTTTTAGTAGAAGATTCAGATAATAAATAATATTTGTACTTCATCTTTTCAGTTTGTAAATAATAATTAATTATCTATGAATTATTATTAAGTTACTCTTTCCTTTCACAGTTTGCAGATTAAACTTCCTGCTAATATGACTATAGTCCTAGTATTGCTTGGAATTGACTAGATATATTGTAATCTACTCAAATATACCAAAATGTACCTACTATATATGTTGATTGGCAATATATCAAAATGTATTTGGTAAATATATTTCTGAAATGCATTTCCAGTAATTGTATATTTTCTGGTCCTTGAGAGAATATAGAAGAAGACTGAGATAGAGATTTTTCATAAAGCAAAGGCAATTCTATATTATACATATATGGTATAGGTTTTTAAAGGCCTTATTGAAGTAGAAAAGAGGTGAGTTTTCAGTTTGTAAACTTTAATTTTGTTTTTCTTTAATAAAATTTATTATTAATTATCAAATATAAATAAATTTTTAGTAGTATTATTATATGCAGACTAGATGGTAGACTTCATGATTATTATCAGGTAGTTATATCATTTATAGCTGACTATCTAGAAGTATGTTTAATATGCCTAGTTCATACAAACTATACCTGCCTAGTATGTATAGCTCCTAAGGATAAATTTTCTTGTCTTGACGAGAAATACTACTTACAAACAGTCACTGAAATGAAAAAAACAATTATAAGCATATCCAAGAGTATTTCAAAGAGCAATAATCAAAAGGCTAAGAGACTTCTACAGAAATATAGGCTAAAAGGGTAAAAAGTATATATATTTAAGTATAGTTAGAAATGAAATTTGCTCTGAACATTTTATTTGTAAATCTTATTTCTATTTAATTAATTTATCTTGAATGTTTTGTGAGAACTACCCTTTATGAACATTTACTCTATAATTATGCCTGACATGCTTTATCAAATTAAAAAAGATATCTGGGAATATCTTATCAATTTAACTCTGGAAATTATTAGATAAAGTTATAGTTCACATATAACAAATCAATTAATACTTGAACTAGATTTTCACATCTATCTTGTTCTAAGGTATTCTGGACTTAGAAAATTCAGTAAGAGAATTCCCATTTATCTCAGATATAGTAGCTAAATACTAATAATTAATAAAGGTATATTTATTATTATTCTAGAAATTGATTAAGAAGTTTGTGAATATATTATTAATATTTTATCTATTTTATAGATTTTTATCCCATATGTAAGAGGCCTTTTACCATTATCTAAGGTTACCAAATATCTCACATGTTTTGTCAAATAGTATTTCTATACCTTTGTACTAATTTAGACTGAAAAAATGCTTATAGATCAAGATGTGCTATTATCTTAGTTTAATAACTTGAAAGAACTGTTCATAGAGGTATCACTAAGTTCTCTAAACTTCCTGAAGTTATATTTACTTCAGCAAATTTTAGAGTTGACTAGAAGATTTGATATACTAGATAATTCTGATATAGAAATAACTAACACCAACATTACATTAAAGTCAAAATACTATATCAGCAAACAAATAAGTGAGACTCTCTCCCCCAAGTGGTTAAGTTTGTAGAATGTAGAACAGTACTTGAAGATAAGCTTAACCAAATATTGACTAGTAATAATAAGTTCATAGATACTAAGCCTCTGATTACTAAAAATTGCTGATATCTAAATGTACAATTTCTAAAATTTACATTGACAAGGTCTTAAAAATATTCAATATAGGTGACCTCAAACTCACTATTCAAACCTTTTTTCATAATCTTGGGTTTATTAGAGAAGAACATTGTCATTATATAAATAGAAAAAATCTCCCAAAACTTTCAAATTTACTAGTAAGTCTAATAGTAAGTCTGTTAATCTATTTATTTAATCTACAAACTATAAATATTGAAAATAAATATAATTTTTTTATTTCAAATAGATTATAGTATACACTTCCCTATCCATTGGAGTCTGTGATCTATATTGCCAAATAGAGCAATCACCAGGTACATTTTATCAAATAATTCACTGCAATTGACAGTTCCATAGAACTCTATAATATGATTAGGTTGTTTTATATGATCTCATAGACAAAAATTTTGAAAAGTAATAAGGTATAAACAAATATCTCTTTGCTCAAGTTCAAATGCTGTTCAAGATTAAGTATGAAAAAAACATTCACCATCTTGCATACTTGGAGTAGTATAATATTACTGATATTTCTATACATTCTAAAGCACTTGGTAGAAAAACTAATATAGTTGCCTGAGATTGTGAAACAAATATAGCCATAGCTGTGCAATCTGGGAAGTTTAATGTTGTGTTAGTAGATGCTATTATAAGGGCAGATTATATGCAGCCTTTGTTTCAGGAACAAGATTCAGTATGAAATCTGTTAGCAGCTAACTTAGATATATATTCTTTTAATTTGTACTTAGTTAACAAGTATGTGGATTATGTTTCTTGAGAAGAACTCTTTTAAATAAATCAGTAAACTTTAACTAGTTCATGAACTATTTTACTAAGAGCCATGAACAGAACACCTCAGAACAATAAAATAAAATGTATGCAAACTAAATATGTCCTAGGTGTTGAAATTATTAGCTTATTATATCTCTCTCCCATCAACGATCAATTGTACGTCACTCAATTGTGGCTTAGACGATCTTTGTTTGTATCGACCAATCATATATTAGCATTAATAAATACACGCATATTGGCTTCATGAGCCAGTGCGCTCCTTACCCCCAAACACACATTCGAAGATCAAATTTCAACACTAGGTGCAAATCTATTAACAAACATGAACTGATAATATATAAACTAAGGCTTTATACAAACAATATACTATTGGGCAAACATATATCACAGTCATATGAACACAAACAAAGGAGAACTGATGTGAACATGAATTAGTTATTACAAATATGAACTGTTTAGAAATATTTTCCTGATATATTTAAAAGTCTTCCTAGTGTAAGAGAAGCCTCCATATTAGCTAAGATGTTAAAACAATTGACAAAAGTACAGTTTTTCAACTGTAAAAATGATTTTTGATAGATTCCT
>RBNK01000809.1:0-20250 GCA_003990785.1 Endogone sp. FLAS-F59071
AGTCTCTGAAACTAGTAACAACAATCTACCCTAGCCTCTAAAAATAATATAGCCACTTCTGAAATCTCTGAAAGCCTTAAAGATATTGCTGCACTACAAACAATCTACAAGAATGGTAAAGTTAATAATTATATTAACTACAAAGACAACTGTATTACTATGCCATAGGTTGTTACTGATCTCCCTGCTATCACTGACCTCTCTGCTATTACTAACCTCCCTGCTGTTAATGACCTTACTAAAGTCAGCGACACCACTGAAATTAATAATTTTACTCCAAATTTGGAAATCATAGTTTTATTTATTTATGAAGATCTTGATCTATAATTCTTTAGCAATTTCTGATATACTATTATATTCAATATTATCTCTCAAGTTTTATATAAATATCCTCTTTATTTTTATTTAATAAATCTTTTCCTGAGCTTAAGTCTAAATATAAAGTCTAAGACTCAAATGAAACTGGTGAAAAAAGTATTTGCTTAGTAATTTTCAAGCTAAGATATATTGAGATATTTGCTTTTGGATATAAATAGATTAACTTAATTATTGAAACACATCTAAGGACTTACTATCCTTTACACCTCATAAGATACATAACTCTTTGAATTTTAAGTATTATTCCCCTATATCTTACCTTATATACTCTCTAATCCCCTATATATATAAAACTTAGCCCAGCTACTAGTTCCTGATTGAGCCCTTTAATCTTCTATATTTTGCTAATCCCAGAGTCATATTCTCACATTTTGGTACCCAATGTAAGGGGGTAACATTTGATTTTTATTAAAGATCTACCCCTGTGATATATTTTCACTACTGTAACAACCTTAGAGAAGAACAATAGTAGAGCACCCCTAGTGGAAGACAGTACTGTAGTTCAAGATAGACCATTTGGAATTATAACTAAGACTTATATAAACACTGATTAGAAGACACTACCAAAGGCTATCTCAAGAATTAGATTATTCAGATGTATTAACTAAGACTATTGAACTTACCATTATCTATAAGTACATACTCCTAGGATCATATACTACTACTGCTGACATATTTGATGAAAGTAATAGAGTAGCAAGTGTTTATTATGAAGAACTGGACTTGGATTGATGATTTTAGAATTAAAGAATTATTTAATATATTTCAAGAACCTAAAGAATATCATAATACCAATATATCATTCTCACTACCCACCTTTTTAGGATATGTTTCTACCAAATCAATCTTCAAGTTTACTAAAAAGTTGGAGCTGTTTGCAGCAGCTAGATCATTGATACTAGCATAAAGAGGATTAGTATTAGTAGCTACTCTTAGAGGATCAGCCAAGGTATGCTATAATATAGCAATCATGAATGAGACTATTATAGCACTACTAACTGATAATGCAACAATTAGAAATATATATACCTGGTTGACAAATATCTACTACACTGCAGAAATTCAGTAATAGTTGAGAGATCAGATACTTGTCACTATGCAAGGACAGAATAAATTACTAATAGAATTCTATACCAAGATTTGAGATATAATTGAACAAGCAGAATATGATACCACAGTCAGAGATCAAGTAACAGAATCATCATTCATGCTAGGTATTCAAGCAGAAGTAGCCCTTGCTATTCAGTCAACACCAATAGTTCTAGACTTAGTAAAAAAGATAAACTATGCTTAATAATATTGGCTTGCAAGGAACCCTGGACAAGATGTTTACAAGCAAATGATAGTACCAAGTTTCAGAAGAAGAGAAGTAGCTGAAGTTGCAACCTTGCCAAATACTGCTGCAGTCAAACCAGCACTGACTAACAAAGATATTGATGAACTTACTATTAAGTTTATCTGAATGGAAGCTTATCTGTCTAATATTGAAAAAAGATAATAGCAGCTAAGATATCAGCAACAGATATATAGTGCCCAACTAACAGACTAAAGGAATAATAGAAATGATAGAAACTATAATCACTTCCTTACCTGCTTTCACTGTGGAGAAGAAGAACATATAGCTAGAAACTGTCAATCTAAGACAAACTAACAAGTAGTACTAAGCAATCAGTAGCAAGAATGCCAGCAAAATCACTAACAAAGCCAATAGCAGAATAAAATACTTCTAGTGTATATACCAACCTTACATATTTATAAAGTATTTGAGGATAGTGAAGAAGAAGAGGAAGATATCTAAATACTACCTGTAGTCTCAGCTAGGAAGCAAGGACCAGCTACTAAGAAACTATATAACTGAGCTGAAGGATTAAGGAAAAGTAAGGAACCTAAAGTAGTAATCAAATGAAAGAAGCCTTTAGTCATTTATAAGGCCCCAGATTTTAACAAGTTTAAAGAACCTAGTCAAGATCAACCAATGTCCAAAAGCTCAAGCTGTGAACCTTAAATATGCTGTATTAAGACATACCACTATGATGCTTAGCAGGACTTGAAGTACTAATAAGTTAGTATGATATTTGCACAAGCTGCCAAACAGTTAGTATAACATTTGCATAAGCTGCCAAACTTAATCTG
Organism: Endogone sp. FLAS-F59071; assembly: GCA_003990785.1. NCBI lineage: Eukaryota > Fungi > Mucoromycota > Endogonomycetes > Endogonales > Endogonaceae > Endogone > Endogone sp. FLAS-F59071. The sequence goes on from RBNK01000809.1 coordinate 2,512, forward strand.
ACCATCAAGATATAGATTTATAAAGGACTGAGTAAAGCTAAACTAGGATTCAAGGTGATTAAAATCAACTAAGTATAACCAGCTGAAGAAGAGAGTGATAAAGAAGATACTAGGAAAGCCTTTACCATTGCTATATATACTATTGAATTATAGCAATTCGAAGCAATTATTAACTTAGGAGCTGGAGGATGCATTATTGCAAAGAAAGTACTTAACAGATTAGGATAGGGAATTGAACAGCTTACTACCCTTGGATTCATGATATCAAGTGGCAAATATATAGTACCTCTTGGCAAGATGAAGGATATACCCATCAGATTTAGAGACCTGACTATCTCAGTCACTATGCTTATTATCAATATACAGATCTATAACATCATTTTGGGAAATGAATAGTTAGAGAAAGTCTAAGCAGTCATTGATATCTTTGAAGAACATATAAGAATAACCTGCCAAGAAAGAACTATCACCATACTCATCAATATTTAGAAAAGAGTATGACTAGAAGTAGAAGACATTACTGATAAAGTAAACTAAGTGATAGTCTCACAACCAAAGAAGGATAGTAAACTTGAAGATACTACCAAGGATACAAATCAGATATTAGTAGTATAAGCAGAAGATATTATGGAATTTGAAGATACAAATGATAAAGAACAAGCTTACAATGGATACTGATAACTCTTTAAGAAGAAAAAGAATCAGCTTATCAACTGGAATATGTAATACCAGTATTGCCCCTTCTGCAAGGAAAAAATCTATTGTATAGAATAAATATGTAGTTACCCAGATATCAAGAGAATCTTACTAGGAGAAACTCTTCAGCAATACTTACCTACCAACCTAAGAAAAGCAAGAAGGATTTCCCCTATCAAGAGATAGTAGATGCCAAACCTACCTTAAGGATTATACTTCAGACAAAACCTATATTCCTTTAAAGATGAAACATGTATCTGGGACATTTGCAGAGAACAAGTACCAAATGTTGGAAAATCACATTTCTTTGGAAATCATGATGACTTTCAGAACAAGTACTGAGATGAATGGAATGTCAGAAACATATAGACTGTTGCTACAAGAACAGAGTATAAAGGCAAGAACTTTGACTACAAGTATTATAGAACCTTCTATGAAGATTAGAACTATCAACACCCTTGCTAACATATTGAAGATATAGTTAATGTAATTGTAAATGCCTGATGAACTAATAAGGAGTTACTTTTATCTCAATATGCAACTGAAAGATCAGCTAGCCTTGATCTATATACCCCCTGCAACATCTTATTACCACCAGGAGAAAGCATCATCATTGATACTGGATTCACACTAGATATACTGGAAGAACATTTCGGAATGATGAAACTGAGAAGCTTCTTAGCCAAAGTAGGACTTACTACTGATGTAGGAGTAATTGATCAAGATTACATAGGTACTATTTGAGTAATTGTTGTCAACTAAAATTGCACTACCCCAATGGAGTTAGAAAAAGGAGACTGAGTTGCACAAATAATTATTCTACTATACACTACTATGACCCTCAAGGAAGAACACCCAAACCTTACAAGAATAACCACCAGAGGAGAAGGAGGATTTGGTTTAATCAGAATTAATATAGCAGTTATTAACTACAAGAGTATATTAGTCAATAGAAAGGAGGAAGGACAGAATGACTGATTAGCTATCAAAATTAGTAAAGAACTAGAAGAAGACCAGAAACAAGAGATAAAAGCAATCATTCTGTTAAACTAAGATATCTTTATAACTAGTCTGAAAAACACTGCAGAAGCTAACTCAAAAAATCAGTATTATATTGATACAGATGATCAGGAACTAATTAAAAAAGTTGCTTATTAACTGAACCTAAGTTATCAAAGATGGATAACAGAAGAAATTACATGCCTAGAACAAGATGGAGTTATAGTCAAATCAAATAGCCTCTAGGGATTCCCCATTATTATTATACTAAAGAAAGAAATCATTATTAATAAAGACAAAACTAAAACCAAGAAAGTAGCACCAAGAATATATATGGACTTCCAAATACTCAATGTCATCACTAAGAATGCATTTCCAATACCAAGGATTAATAACCTATTAGACCTTATTAAGCAAGAGCTGATGTACTTTTTGAGCTTTGACTTATATGCTAAATATTATCAGATTACTTTGACCTCTAAAGTGAGCAAACAAGCAGCCTTTGTGATACTAGATGAATACTATCAGTATATATATATGCCTTTTGGATTATACAATATATCAGCAACCTTTCAAGTAGCAATGATAGATGTCTTTAGAGATATGATTGGTAAGAATATAATGGTATATATTGATGATATTTAGCTTTACTCACCCAACTGGCCAAGTTATCTTCAAAGAATTGTAGAAATAATTAGCCAACTTTGTAATAATAGATTCTAGCTCAAAGCTAAGAAATGTACCATCAAAGCAACAGAAATGAAGTACTTAAGATTCATCATAACTGTAGATAGACTTAGAACTGATCTTAACAAAACCAAGGAGATCTAAACCTATCTAGGTCTAACTAATGTATCTGAAGTATAAGTCTTTTTGGAATTAGCATTATTCTATAGAAAGTTTATTAAGGACTTTTCTATGACTGTAAGATCTCTACATGAGCTTATCAAAAAACTATTTTCAGTTCATAGTCTATAACTAGTATCCATACTCATAGGCTATTTACAGGCTGTTCACAAGCTGTTCTAGTCAGTTCGTAGTTTGCAATATTATTCTAGCAAAGTTTTAGAGTAGTTTATAGCTGTTTGCAGCTATTTACCAATAATAGTTCATAGTCTATAACTAGCATCTATATTCATAACTATTTTGTTTATAGCTCTTAGTAAAATAGTTTACAGCTCTTAGTAAAATAGTTTGTAGATTAATTAACTATTTTTCTGATACTACTCAAGAAAGGAATAGCATTTGAGTTTAGAAATTCTCAACAGTTAGCAATAGAATAACTAAAGAAAGCACTAGTAACTGCACCAGTACTTAAAAGACCAGACTGGAAGAAACTATTCACCTTACATCATCAGGAAACTATTTTCAGTTTGTAGTTTATAACTAGCATTTATACTTGTAGGCTATTTGCAGGCTGTTTGCAGGCTGTCTGCAAGCTGTTCTAGCCAGTTCATAGTTTATAATATTATTCTAGAGATGTTTGAGGTTTATGATATTGTTCTAGTAGAGTTCTAGAGTAGTTTACAGCTGTTTACTAATAATAGTTTATAGTCTATAACTAGCATCTGTATTCATGGCTATTTTGTTTATAGCTCTTAGTAAAATAGTTTGCAGCTCTTAGTAAAATAGTTCATAGATTAATTAACTATTTTTCTGATGATACTGATGGATCAGCAAGAGGACTTGGAGCAATACTCATACAATTTGATAATCAAGGTAATAAATAAGTAATCACTTATGCTAGTAAAGGAACTAATCTTATAAGCTAACTATGAAGCAACTAAGTTAAAATGTTTGGTAGCAATATGAGTAATTGAATACTTCCACCATTACCTTATTAGTCAAAAGTTCACCCTAGTTACTGATTATACTATACTCAAATGGTTATTTAACAAAGTTCAACTAACTAGAATCTATATATGATGGATCATAGGACTATAGGAGTATGACTTCAACATTCAGTACAAACTTGAAAAGAAGTATCAGTATGCTGATACCTTATCAAGACTACCAAGAAGGGAGATATTACCTAGAGAAAAGACTGTGTACTTTCAATAAATAAAGAAATCTACTATCAGTTAGTAATATACTTAGGAGATGGAAAGATACTACCAACAGCCAATAAAGAAAGAAAGAGACTTATACTTAGGAGCTAATAAAACTTTGAATATCAAAATAAAGAACTTTATAAAATATTACAAATCAAGAAAGAATATTAATATATAGTTATCTCAATACACTGTGTGAAGAACATTTTATCAGCAGTATACAATCATTACTTATCAGGATATCTAGGAACTGAATGCATCTATTAGTAAATAGTAAAAATTTACTAGTAGCCTCATATGTGGAAAGACATACAACATCATATCAGGACATGTAACATTTGCTAAAAAAGGAAGGCAAACAAGAACTTTGTACCTTGGCAGCCAAGTACCACCTCAAATACCCTCTTCAATTATATTGAAATTAATATAATTAGATCCTTACTGAGGATTCTTACTGGAAAAAAATACATTATTATCACAATAAATTAGCTTACCAAATGGCCTGAGGTAAAACTCTTAGAGATATCAGATGCATATACTATATCCAAATTTATTCATAAAAGAGTTATCTGTCAGCATAGAATACTACAACAAATTATATCAAACTGAAAATCAGAATTTTACAATGACTTAGTTAAGGAACTTAATTGAACATACTGAATTCAGTATATTAAGACAACTGTATACTACCCTTAAGAAAATAAACTTACTAAGTGAATAAATCAGACCATCAAGAATACCCTTTTAAAAATGACTATAATATACAAAGACTAGAATTTTTAGTTACTATCAGCACTATTTATAATCCAATATACACCATAAAAGACTATAACCTTCAGTCCTTTTGAACTAGTCTATGAGAGATTATCAAATAGGGGAGTATCTATTGCTGATATATGAGAATCTCATGAAGAGCAAATTTGAAGTTTAATGACAAATGATATAGAATAACTAAAATGGATCAGAACCAAGGTACAAAAGTTTATTCAAAGAGTATAAGATTGACAGAAGTACAAGAACCCCCTAGTTAAAATCTTGAACATCAGAGATGAAATCCTAATCTACCAAAACATAGTAGAATTGAACTGGTTAGCAAAGCTTGAACTAAAATAGGAAGAACCTTACTATATTCAAGATATGAAGGAAACTTCAATCTAAATCCAAAACCCAAATAGAATAATTCAGCTTACCCTGATTTACTGCTAGAAAGTTAAATAATATTATCAATAAGAATAATTTATTCACCATCAGGAGATAATGTTTATAAATAGGGGAGTAATAAGAGGAGACATATATTTTAACCTCAGTAACTACTATCAAATATCCTACATCAAGATAATATCACCTATAAGAGGGTTACTCTAGAACTACCTATAAGAAAGCATCTGATAATACTAATCTACATTGGACTTAGAAAATTCCGAGTATATTATAAGGTTTCTAAGGTATTGAAAGTACTTTGTTTCTTTATAAGATTATTTGATTGTAATTTCAGACTCAAAGTCTTAGTACTCTTGATATGTATAAAAGGTAGTTGAGGTCTTTAGCTCTTAAAGAGATCTTGAGTATGCACTGCTATTGAACTAAAGTTTATTGAATAAAGAATTGAGAGATATTTATATAAAATTTTCGAAGTGCTATATGGGTAGCTGCCCAGATTACTACTCAAAATATTATTATAATTAATTTAGAAATTCCATTTATTATTGAATAAAACATCAATGATGTTGATAGTATTAACAGTGTTAATAATTTTGGCAGTATGGATAGTATTCACAGTATTGATAATTTTGGCAGTATAGATGGTATCCACAGTGTTATTAATTTCTTCTATATTTAATCTAGATAAGGAAGTATTAGTTTTCTCTTTGAGATAGTTGTTGTCTACTAGATAATTTCCTAAGAGGTAAAGTAACAATTTTTCTTCTTCTATATTTTATAAGTTTTCCCATTGACATAGACTTAAATTGCCAAGGTGTTTTAATGCAGAAGGCCAATGTTGGAATATATTGAAGGTCCTTTTGGCTATATATATTTCCTAAGGGTTTAATTCTAGATATTCAGTAGATTCTTGTTCTATTAGTTCTTGATAGTTTTCTTACCTTAGTTGTAAGGCATATCCCATTTGATAGTAGCTTCTGAATTATCTAGCAGTATTATTAAGTTAGTAGATGCTGATATTTCTTTTTGTGAATTCCACTATGTCAATAGTATCCTCTTGGGTTACTCTAATATATAGTTGTACTAGTTCATTGTATTGGTTGATAATTGCATTCTCCATTATGTTTTTGATCTGTTTATAGTTTGGTCGAGCATCTGGCAGTATTTCTTTGCTATAGTTGAGTGGGATAAGGTTCTTGAATCCTTTAGGTTTAGTAGTTGGTAGCAGGCATAATTGTTTTATTATATTTTCTGCAAGTGTTTATCAGTGCCTTTTTATATATCACTCTTACAACTCTTCTCTTCTTGGAAAAATAGCATCCACATTATTTCTATAGGGATTTATAATATTTTTCAAATGCTTCATCTGTATTTGTTAGATTACTCAGCAGTTCCCATATTGAATCATATAGGGGGTATTCTTTTCACTTGATTAGGTATTGCAGTATTGATCTGTTGCCTTGTTTGGTGATCCATTGATCTAAGATTTCTTCTACTTTGAATTCTTCTATTTCATTAACTAAAATTGGTATAAGTGGTATGACTTGTTGATTTAGAAATAGATCATCATTATTTAGTATATAACATTTTAGTAAAGATATATAAAACATAGGGTAGATTTTCATTGTTGATAGTAACTCCAGTTTATAAACAACAGCTAATATTTTTGCAATAATCTTGAATGGTCCAAGAAACTTATTTTAAAGTTTCTTTAAAGGCTGATTAGATAATTATTGCAATGTGATGTATCTTGAAGATAATAGAATCATTTCATTTATGTCAAATGATTCTTTATACCTTTTTTTTATTTGTGTATTTTATTGTTGTAGTTGTGCTTCATAAATTACATCTTAGCAGGTTAGTCATTTGTGTTGTAAAGTCACTAACAGTTTGTACTGTTGATTTAACCTTTTCTAGTAAGAGGGTTACTGGTATCAGTGGGTAGTAGCTATAGTTCAGGAAAAATGGTAATAGTTTTGTTGACTTTTGTTGAGTATTGTTGTATATAAATTCAGTGGCAGTTAAGTATTTATCCCAGTCATTCTATTAATAGTTGATATAGGTTCTAAGCATTTATTCTAATGTCTGATTTATATGTTCTGTTTATCCATCAGTTTGTAGGTAAAATATAGTTGATAGTGCTATTTTTGTTTCAAGTGTTTTGATTAGCGATTGCCAAAAATTGTTGTAATTTGATCTTCGAATGTGTGTGTTTTGGAGTAAAAGAGCGCACTGGCTAATGAAGCCAATATGCGTGTATTTATTAATGCTAAATTATGATTGGTCGATACAAACAAAGATTGTCTAAGCTACAATTGAGTGATGTATGATCGATTGTTGATGCATCGATCATTGATAGGAGAGATATAATAAGCTAATAATTATAACACTCCCCCTGCTTGATATATCTCGATAAAAAATAAAAAAAATAAAAGAATAAAAGTAAAGTGTTCAACTGTACATCACAAATGTCATCCATGAAGTACATTTACTGCAAATAATTATATATAAAATACTACTTGAGTGATAAGAATGACATGATAAAGAACATAAAATTTTTAAAGAAATAATGTTAGTTATGTAAGCCCATTTTTGCGATCAACATTTCAAGTCTTGGTCGCGCAAGTGGCTTGGTTAATATATCAGCGATCATTTTATCTGTCGCTATGTAAACAATATCTATCACCTTTGATTCAACTTTCTCTCGAATAAAGTAGTGCTGAATGTTGATATGCTTTGATCGAGCGTGATTAATTGGATTTTTGGCGAGGGCGATTGCTGATTGGTTGTCTTCAAATAAGGTTGTTGTACAATTCGGCAAATATCCTAGCTCATCCAATAGGGTGCGTAGCCAAATGGCTTCCTTTGTCGCATGAGCTAATGCTATATATTCTACCTCAGTTGTTGATAGGGCAATGGTTGCTTGGCGTTTGCTTGACCAGCTGATAGCTCCTCCTGATAGGTTGAAAATATATCCCGTGGTTGATCGTCATGTGTTAATGTCTCCTCCCCAGTTAGCATCACTGAAACCGATCAGTCTTAGATCCTGATCGTGTCCAAGGCACAGCTTATAATTGGCTGTTCCTTTAATATATCTTAGTAATCGTTTGAGGGTGTGGTGATGTTCTTACATTGGATTGGCCGAAAATTGACTGATGATGCTGACAGCAGCAGCTAGATCAGGTCTCATCCCGATCATCAGGTACATTATGCTACCAATCATTTGTCTGAATAGACTTTGGTCTGTGGATTTTCCTCCTTCAGCTTTGAGTTGAATGGATGGATCAAGGGGTGTGCTGATTGGCTTGGCATCCGTCATGTTGAACCTTGTAATGATTTGATTGGCGAAATGGCTTTGATCAATTGTGATCATGTATGTTTTTCGATCGCGCATGACTCAAATACCCAAAAAATGTTTAATTTTGCCACAGTCCATCATATCAAATGCATTGCTAAGTTCTGCCTTGAATTTGTTCATCATTTCCATCGAATCAGCCAGAATTAGCAGATTGTCGACATATATGGCAATAATTATCAGCGATTGATATTGATTGTCTTGCCTTCTTCTTAGATAAATGCTGTGATCCGATTGTAGTCTTGTAAAATTTGATTGGCTGAGATAGTTGTCAATCTTCTGATTCCACATACGAGGTGATTGCTTTAGTCTATACAGTGATCGATTGAGCTTACACACAGCTCTCGGTGACAGCTCCGATTGGTCGATTCCTTCAGGTACCGTCATGTAGATCTCTTCATCAAGATTGCCATTCAGGAATGCAGTTTTTACGTCCATTTGATGAATTTCTAAGTTTAAGGTTGCTCCGATTGATAAAAGTACCCTGATTGACATGAATTTCGCCACAGGAGCAAATGTTTCATCGTAATCAATTCCTTGCTGTTGTGAATATCCCTTGGCCACTAATCTTGCTTTGTACCTGGCAACCGATCCATCAGTGTTGAGTTTCTTTTTAAATACCCATCTGCATCCAATCGGCTTGTGTCCCGCAGGCACCTCAGGTACAATCATCCACATGTCATTATTCTTAAGTGATTTAAGCTCTTGATTGATCGCTTCCTCCCAAAGCTTTGCATCAGGCAGAGAAATTGCCTCCTTGTAGGTCATTGGGTCATTAGTCGATTCAATTAAATTAGCTTCTGACATGCGATCTCGCCAAATTTGTAGAGCTTCAGTATTGATCAATTGTTCGATTGGCTCCCAGGTGTTGTCGTCATCATCATAGCCTAGCCATTTAACCAGATATTGCCTTTTTTCATCAATCTCACGTTCTCCGATGATCACTTCAATGACATATTCTCGATCTTCTGGGTTGACGATTGTTAGGGATTTTAATATAATAGATTCATCAAATGTGACATCGCGGCTAATCTCTATCCTCCTATTGGTTGGATCCCAAAGCCTGTACGCCTTCTTTTCATCATGATAGCCAATTATTTTAAGCTTTTTGGATCGGGGCGCCAGCTTCGACCTTTTTCCCTTGCGAATATGTATATACGTGTCAGCCCATATGACGCACAAGTTACTGATATCAGACTTGTGACCGTGCTATAATTCAAATAGTGAAGCACTCTCCTTATTGGCTCGCATTGGCAATCGGTTGCGTAAATATATAGCACTTGCGGCAAGTTCCGCCCAAAGTTCGTCAGGTATGCCAGCAGTAATTTTAACTGCCCAGATTGACTCCATCAATGTCCGATTATATCGTTCGGCTACACCATTTTATTGCGGTGTGTCCGGTGTCATCATTTCGTGATGAATTCCGTATTTGATTAAAAATTCGCGCATCTCGGTATTTACATACTCTCCTCCTCCATCTGATCAGAGAATCTTGAGTTTTCGACCTGATTGCATCTCGGCGAATGCCTTGAATGTCCGGAATCGATCAAATGTATCACTTTTGTTGTCAATAAAATATGTTGTGACGTAGCGAGTGGCGTCATCGATGAAAGTTAATATATATTTTGCTCCATTGACTAATGGCGTAGGCATCAGTCTGCACAGATCTGTATACACCCTTCTAATAGGCTCCATCGATCGATTTTTCATGTGTCCGAACGGCTTGCGGTGCGACTTCGCATGTTCACACCCGGTGCATATTTCGATTTGTCCGGTTGACAGCCGTGCATCTCCAAGCTCTGTGACAAATTTGTTGATTGATTGCAGAGTATTTCGGCCCGGATGGCCTAGTCGGTGATGCCATAATATATAGTCATCGATCTTGGAATCGGCGATGTTTGCAATCTTGGAATTGGTGATGTTGGAATCGGCGATGTTTCCTAGTTCTAGCTCTGGTGATGTCAATAAATGAAATAGGTCACCATCGGCTTATCTGATTTTAATTTCTTTGTGATCCACGCCGATTTTAATTACTGATCCGTCACTCTTGAAGGTTATGTCATTTCCATCACGTGTCAATGCCTGCACAGATATTAAATTTCTGGCGATCTCCGGTACATATAAGACGTCCCGTAATTTCAGCTCGTCGTCGAGCTCAATTGTCCCAATGTGCATCACACATAATCTCTTATTCCCTGTACACGTGACCAAGCCGTCGTGCTCAGCCACCATCTCGAAAAACTCCAATTGGTTGAACATATGTTACGTGGCGCCCGAATCGATAATAGCGCCGATCACTAGATTTGCTTCGACTCTCGGTTTAGCCTTTTCTTTTTCTGTTTTTACCCAATCATTGAATTTGTTGCATTGAAATATTCTGTGTTCTCCCTCACAGATATAACATTTCCAAGGGTGTCCCCGAAAATTCCCGCCTCGATTGGCTCCGCGATCACCGCCTCAGTCGCCTTTGTCATTATGACCTCCTCAATTATTTCCGTTTTCGTTGTTGTAGCCTCGGCTTTGTCCGGTGCTTCCGCCTCGATTGTCGTGACTGCCACCTTGGTAGCCGCCTCGGTCGCCGCCTCGGTCGCCGCCTCAGTAGCCACCTCGGTAGCCGCCTTGGTCTGTCGCGTAGGCTTCGTCGCGCCTTTGTTTGTTATCCGGGTCGAATCTGATGCATGCGAGTTGTAAAGCCTCCAGCATTGTCGGCATATTCTCCCGCGCAAGTATTAATTCCCGGTACCTGGGGCTTAGACCCTAGAGATATTGCGGTATAGCTTCTGTGTCAGTCATATCTTCGATTTGCGCTATAATCCAGTTGAATGCGTCATTATAATCTTCGATCGATCCTTTTTGCTTCATCATCGCAAGCTTATCGCGCATTTATAACAATTGTTCCATTAGTGCGTATTTTTGCATCATAGCCTCTTTAAGCTCATCCCACGAATCAAATTCTCCCGATGTGTTCATGTGCCTTCATAACCACATTCTAGCATTGCCTGTAATTTTGCTGATCGCTACATTGACTTTCTCCTTTTGTACTGATAGATTGGCACTGGTAATAAATTGTTCTACGGCATCAAAGTAATCAAACAATCTGGGTACACCACCCGATCTATCGAATTTGTTGATCGATCTCAGGTACTCCTTCGCCAGATCGTTAAGCTTTGTTGATGTTGTTGGTGATGGTGATGGTTATGGCATGTTGCCTTCTGTAGCTGTGTTCTGATTAGTTGGCGCGCTAGGTGATGTAATTGTTTTGTCAATTTTTGCCATCAATTCGCCCATTAGAGTTGCAAGCGTGTCTAATTTATCTTCCTGATTTCTGATCGTTGTAGCCATCTATTCCTGTTGATCGAGGCTAAATGCAATATTGCTCTGATAGTTTCTATCCAATCCTTTGTCGTCATTATCAGGGGGTTGATATCTGTTGTCTGTTTTTGATTTAGACCACAATCTTGTCAATCTTGTTGCTGATGACGATGATGTGTATAGATTGTCCATTTTATCGTGTCGCGTCGTTGAATGCTATGTCGTTACATATTGTTTATTGCATTGCTTTATCGCAGTATCGTTTGTCGCATTGTTTATCACTTTATTTGATATATTGTTTATGATTTTAAATAAACACTTACAGTAATCGCAGTTATAATTGTATAGATGCTATGATTGCATAGATCTCAGGTTGTCGAGCTGTAATTTGAGCAGCTCGGGGCTTATAACCTGTTGTAATTTGATCTTTGAATGTGTGTGTTTTGGAGTAAAAGAGCGCACTGGCTAATAAAGCCAATATGCATGTATTTATTAATGCTAAATTATGATTGGTCGATATAAACAAAGATCGTCTAAGCCACAATTGAGTGATGTATGATCGATCGTTGATGCATCGATCATTGATAGGAGAGATATAATAAGCTAATAATTACAACAAAAATTACTTGTAAATTTTGGATCTCAGTTATAGATACATAATAATTTGTAGTAGTCTATATAGATGAAAAATATTGTTAAAAAATATTTTTACTATATCTGGTATAGTATCAATTGTTTTGCTTGCAATAAAGTATATTTGTTTGCTAAGTCAATCAATGAAGATGGTTATTATATCTTTCCCAGATGTTGTTTTCAGCAGTTGGATAATGAAATCCATACTGATTTGTTCCTATTTTTCAGCAGATATAGATAATAGTTGTAATAATCTAGCAGATGATTATCCAAGTGTTTTGTTATATTGACAAGTATTATAGGAAGCTATGAAGCTCTTAGTGCTTGTAAACATTTTTAGCTAGTAAAAGTTTCTGGTAAGTGCTTTGTATATCTTATCAAATCTGAAGTGTCCTGCTAAGGGTATGTCATGATGTTCTTATAGAATCTTGATACAAAGGTTTGGAGATATGAAGAGTCAATCTTTATAATAAAGATTGTTGTTTCAAATCTTGAATTTGTTTGTGGTATCTGGGTTAGTATTGAGTTCATCTATAATTTTTTGTACTTCTTTGTCTACTTGAACTCTATCTTGAATTTCTTATATCTAGTTATCTATAATTTTGATAATAGCTTTAATTTGTTCTTTCTCCTGTTATTGTTAAGATAATATATCTGCTACAACATTAAGCTTTCTGAGTTTGTAAATTATTTCGAAGTAATAGTTGTTGAGGTAGTTCATCTATTGTACTTGTTGAGTGAAGAGAGTTGGCTGTTTATTCAGATATTTAAGTAATTTATAATTAGTATAGATCAAGAATTTATTACCTATCAGATAGTGTCTCTAAGCTTGTATTATATCAATTATTGCAAGTAGTTCTTTTTCATAAACAGAGTAATTTCTTTCTACAGAGGATATTTTTCTTGAGCAGTAGGTAATAGATTGATTTTCTTGCAAGAGTATAGCTCTAATTGCTTAATCTAAAGCATTGGTTGTTACTATGAATTGTAGATTCTGGTCTGGGCTTCTAAGGATAGATACAGTTGTTAACTTTTCTTTTAAAGTTTCGAAGGCTATGTTGTAGTTTTCATTTCATTCTTAATTAACATTTATACCTGTAATTGTCAGATCATGTAGGCACACCCTAGAATTAAAATCATCAGCCTTCATAAAAACTGGAATTACTATCGCCCTACCACCAGGACAATGTGCACAAATATGGGCAAGAAGTGGACTTTACCACAACTCTGGAATAGGAGCCTTCCCTGGATTAATAGATGAAGACTACAGAGGAGAAATTGAGGTTGAACTAGTTAACTACAACTACAGCCAATTCAAATTATACCAAGAAGATCGAATTGCTCAAATAGTAATCATCAAATGTGAATAGCAGCCTTTGAAAGAAGTGGAAAACTTAGAAGAAACATAATGTGGAAAGAAAGGATTTAGATCGACTTGGACAAGCAAATGTGATAATGGAAAGATTGGATAACCAGAAAAATGCTAAGAAGCACATTTACTCTCTCAATAAAAATCTGTTATCAAATTAGAAAAAGTAGTTACAAGACCTACTGAAGGAATATGAAGATATCATTGCAATCAGTTTCAAGGACCTATCGGACCAAGCCTTCTTCACTCACCATATTGATACAGAAGATGCCAAACCAATCAAACAAGTACCCTACAGATTGCCAGCCAACTATCATGACTTTATATGAAAGCATATTTAAGAACTGTTGGAGTCAGGAGTGATTATATGGTCGAAAAGCCCTTAGGCATCACCTATCAGCATAGTACCAAAGAAAGATGGACAGAGAATGGTTATTAATTACCGCAAATTGAACTCAGTCACTAAAAAGCATACATATCTGATCCCATACTCAGAAGACTTACAAAACATATTGAAAAAGGTATAAATCTACTTAACCCTAGACCTATGGGCAGGATATAATCAAATTGGAATGATTCCCGAAGCATAGGAAAAATCAGCATTTGTTACACCATTCAGACAATACAAATTTACAAGAATGTCCTTTGGACTTTGCAATGCACCTGCCACCTTCCAGGCTGCAATGAATGAGATCTTCTATGACTTGATTAGACATGGAGTAATTGTGTATATTGATGATATCAACATTTATGCAGAAAACTTCACAGAACATATAGTGATCCTAAAGAAAGTATTTAAATGACTCAGAAAACACAGACTAAGGATCAAGCCAACAAAATGCTACTTTGAACAGAAGAAAATTAAATACCTCAGATTTATAATCGATGGAGGAGAAATATGCCTAGACCCGAAGAAGACTGAAATCATTAAAGCCTTTCCAACCCCATAAGATAAGATGATCTTATGAGGATTCTTAGGACTGGTCCAGTTCTATAAAAGGTTTATCCCTGGTTACTCCGAAATTGCTACACCTCTGCACATGTTACAAAGAAAGGGAAGAGTATAGGAATGGACATCAGCCACACAAACTGCCTTCAACCTGATCAAGGAAGCACTTACTCATGCACCAGTAATGGCAAGATCAGATCTCACAAAAGTGTTCAAGCTGTATACAAATGTATTGTCATTCAGACTCGAAGTAATTTTGATATATGATAAAGATAGAGAGCATATGATCACTTATATAGGATGAGCCACCTATAGAGTAGAACCTTCCTATGGAGCCACTTAGCTGGAATGTGTAGCAGTCATTTGGGTTGTACAATACTTTCGCTACTTCCTGATTGGAAAACAGTTTACCCTGATAACAGACCACTCAGCCCTCAAATAGCTTTGGAACAAACCAAATCTGACAGAAATGTATGCATGATGGCTAGCTATACTGCAGGAGTATGACTTTATGACACAATACAGAAAAGAACGAAATCATCAGAATGTAGACACTCTCTTATACCTATCCCAATTTATCCGAGATTGACACCTTGAACTAAAAAGAATATACCTACCTAATGAATACTAAACTTTATAATGGATGTTTGGATTATCTCAGTAACCTAATCTTTACTGGAATGACAAATGAAAATGATCAATAACTTATACGGACAATGGTACTTAACTATTTTATTAAGAATAATATACTTTACCAATAACATAGAGGACAGATACAACTTGTAGTTCCTAAATACAAAAAGCAGATAGTACTCTAGGCCTCCCATGATCATCAGCTTGCAGGACACATGGGCATAGACAACACATATCAATAATTATCAGAAAAATATTATTGGAAGAATATATATAAAGACATTAGAGAATATATCAGGAGATGCAACACTTGCCAGAAGAGGTGCTAAGGAAAGGAAGTCGAGACCTTACAACTGATTATACCTGGAGGACCCTTTGAATATATTGGAATAGACATTGTTAGACCATTACCAAGAATACTTAGAGAAAATCGATATATCATAGTAGTAGTAGATTACCTGACCAAGTACCCTGAAGCAAGAGCCTTGCCCCTTGTAGATGCCCTTAACATTGCACCCTTTATTTATGAAGATATTATCTACTGCCACGGAATATCTTATGAAATGACCTTTGATCAAGGAACCAAATTCATTAATGAATTCATGCAGATATTGATGCAACACTTCAGGATCCACCAGATAAAGACTACTGCCTACTATCCTCAAGGAAATGGACTTGCTGAACAGACAAATCAAACCATCAAGAACATAATTGCTAAAGTAGTACAATTACAAGGAGGAGACTGGGACTTGTACCTACCTTCTGCCTTATTTGCACTATAAATAATGAAACAAGAAATAACAAAGTTTACCTCTTTTAAGCTCACTTACAGAAGAAAAGCTCATCAGCTAGTAGACCAAGTGATGACCACCCTGGAACTCAGCTACACCTCCTGGGAAACACAAATTGAGCATTGTGTGACAAAAGAAATTCAAGAATTATACAATATCCGAAACAAGGCAAGAGAATTTATTGTTATTGTACAAGACCGCCAGAAGAAGAACTATGACAAGGAACACAAGAAAACCAAAAAATTGAAGATCAGTAACCAGGTCTTACTGTACCTATGACAAGGAACACAAGAAAACCAAAAAATTGAAGATCAGTAACCAGGTCTTACTATACTGGAATATAGTAAAGTCCTCATGGTTAGTAAAACTGGACCTAAAATAAAAAGGACTATATTACATTGTGAGTATAAAAGGAACTACATATCAGTTATAAAAAATGACAGGAATGATCTTACCTTACACTGTTTACTGAAACTGCCTCAAGAAATACTATGCTTCATTAAAATAACTTCCATGAAGTCTGAGTTAGCCTGATCAAGGCATACTGACATATAGAACCCCTGGAAGATCTTGAGAAAATAGAAGAATCAACCTTATAGAAGACTCAATCGATTATATATAATATTCAAAGAAGACAGCACTTAGTATGAATTAATGAATGGAAAGAATACTACCAAGTTACATAACTTTGGGAGGAAGAAGTTGAACATATCTAGAACTAGAAGGATAGAGAAGTCTGTCAATGAGCCCTCAAGAGAGCACTCCCTGCCTATGTAGCAAAAATAGCTAAACAGATTTATCAACTATTCAAGCACAAGCCTAGTGCTCTGAACCACTTTCGGTGCAGCACATTCCAACTATACTAACTTATACAGAATGATATAAAGGAGCTAGAGGAAGAGGTAAAACAGTTACAAAGAGATTTTTCTAAGTTAGAACTATACCTTGCAGTCTAACTTACAGAAAGGAAGGAGATGTGATGGGACATTTTATAATGACATATAATTTGGTCATGTGAGATTATAGTCATGTGACCTATAATAACACTGAGACTCGAAGTATTATTGAGATCTAAAGTATTATTGAGATCTGCAATCACATTATAACCTAAAATAGTATTTTGATCTGATATATTATTTTGTTATCCAATTACATTATAATCTGATATATTATTTTATTATATCTTAGCCAATCAGAAATTCAAGTAGTAACCTGGGTAGCTATCCATATAGCACCTTGTAATTTCTTATAAATACCCCGCTCACAATTATTAATAAAAATTTGGACTATAATAAGCTAAGGAAGCTTACAACAGATAACCTGAGGAATACTGAAAGCCTTACTCAAGGAGTAAGCAATTGGGATAGTTTCGAGATTCTAACAGATATACTTCATTCAATCAATTATACTTAAATCTTGCCAGTTAATACTTACACCGATATATTACCCTTCTTAAGATACTACTGTATAAACCACTAAGACCCCTAAAGCATATTTTCTGCACTTACTCAACTTTAAGTATTTTGCCATTAATATATTTAGTCCGTCACAATATAAATAAAATAATACTTTAAATAGACTATTTTGAAAAAATAAAAGTATAACTAATTAGTATATATTATAAGAAAATACTATTAGAAAGTTATAATATATATTCTAGTATAAATTCAGATTACTAGTAAGATCAAGTTCTATCTATAATAAGACTAAACTAAATTAAACTAAACTGATAAAGAAACTAATAAAGAAATAAATAAATTATAACTATTTTAAAGCTAGTATACCCTGAT
>RBNK01000810.1:0-20241 GCA_003990785.1 Endogone sp. FLAS-F59071
ATAACTAAGCTCTATGGAGGAGATTAAATTGTATAACTTATTATTATATCCATCTAGACTAGTAAAGCAGTAGAAGTAATCAACCTTAAAGAAACAGCTAGATAAGATAAAGGATTTAGATCAACTGGAGTCAATATTGCTAAAATCATAATGGATCTCAAGTATGCACCCAAGATAGCAAATAAGAAGGCTTATATATTTGAAGAACAATTTAGTAAAGAAGAAAATAAAGAACTGAAGATACTTATTGATGAATATTCTAATATCTTTACAACAATTTTTAAAAAGATCAATCTAAAAACTGCTGAAGTACTTCAATCATATTAATATTTAAGGATATCCACTAATTAAATATATACTATATTAAATACTACTTGCTTATATTGAATAGTAATAAGATGAAATTAACAATATAGTTAAAGGAGAAATAGTAGTCAAAATGAACAGTTTATAGGGATTTCTGAACATTATTATATTAAAGAAAGAATTAGAAGCTAGAACCTTTACTCTAATAATATGTACTATATCAGAAAAATAGATAATTAATCTATAAACTATTTTACTAAGAGCTGCAAACTATTTTACTAAGAGCTATGAACAAAATAGCTATGAACATGGATGCTAGTCATAGATTACAAACTATTATTAGCAAACAGCTATGAATAGTTGTAAACTATACTAGAACTCTACTAGAACAATATTATGAACTATAAACTGGCTAGAACAGCTTACAAACAGCCTGCAAACAGCCTATGAGTATGGATGCTAGTTATAGACTATGAATTGAAAATAGTTTCCTAATATAACTTCAGAAAACTCAACAATATTACCAAAGGAGATACCTTTCTAATACTAAGAATCAATAATACCTTTTTAAAAATACTGGTCTGTACAAGTCTTTACACTACTTCTGACATGACTAGTAAATATTATCAAATAGGACTTGATGAAGAATTATAAGAAATTGCCTTCTTTATAATACTATAAGGCTATTAAAAGTATTTATAGATACTATTTGGACTTAAGAATGCTCTAGTAAGTTTCTAGAAAATAATAACTAAGATATTTGGAGATTTTATTAAAAAAACAATATTAGTTTATATTAATAATATTATAATATTTATAGTAATATTTCTAGACCATATTAAGGCACTATATAAAGTATTCAACTAAATGAGAACTAAAGGTCTTTATTTAAAACCAAAGAAGTATATATTTACCACTAAAAAGATTATAATGCTTGGATATATTATTAACAAAAAAGAAATCTGAACCAATCTAGCTAAAGTGGAAGCAGTCACCAAATTCAAGTAATCTATAAGCTAGATTAAAATATACACCTTTTTAGGATTAGCTTTATACTACTGCTGATATATCTGAAATTTTGCAAGTTTGGCCAAACCCTTATATATAACCTTGACAAAGAGCTACAACTAGATAAAAATTTATGAAAAATAAAATAAACTAAAGTAAGAGATACTCAACATATTGAAGAAAGCTTTAACAACCATATTAGTACTAGTAAAACTAAATTAAATAAGGCTTTTCAAGTTGTATACAGATATAAATATAATCAAAGTAGGCATAATCTTTTCACAAGATGATACTAAAGGTCTAGAATGAGTAATTTGTTATACAAGCTAAGGAATCCATGAAGCTAAGAAGAATTATGAATTAACTAAATTGGAGTATCTTGTAGTCATATAAGCTATTAAGTAGTTTAGATATTATCTGATCAAATAATATTTCAAAGTTATTATAGACTATTTAGCACTTAAATAGTTGTTTAATAGATCTGATCTAAGTAGAATATATGCATATTAGATTATGATACTTCAGGAATATAACTTTATAGTAAAATTCAAAAAAGAAAAAATAAATCAAAATACTAATGCACTTAGCAGAATACTATTGGATATTTAAAGCAAGGTGCAAGAATAAATGTAATACTATACTATAATTTGGTAATTTGGTTAACAAGAAGAGAAATCAGGAAAGATATAGAGGATTGGACAAAGAATATTCTACTAACTACAAGTAGATAGTATGAAATTTAGGATAATTTTTTATATTATAAAAAGGAGAGATATATTATTTTAGTAATTTAGGAGAAGGACATATTAAATATTTTATCATTAATATATAATTATTTATTATCTGGATATGTAGGCTAGGACAATATCTTATACTGACTTAGGAATTCAGCATGGTAGCTCAGAATGTAAGATAATAACTAACTTTATATAAAACTATGATATATGTTAAAAAAGAGTAAGAGTAAAGAATATATCTCAAGCTATTTCTATAACTATTAAAGCTGAGCTATTTTTATATATTAGAATAGATGTTATAGGACCCATACTAGTAATATTAACAGAGAAAAGATATATTATTTTGGCAGTCAAATTCTTTACAAAATATATAGAAGTAATAGCAGTTAAAGATATAGATATACAGTGTGACGGAACATTTTGTGACGACATACAATTTGATCACAAGTCATGTGACTTGCAATAATGCTGAGACTTGTAGCGTTGCTGAGACTTGTAGCGTTGCTGAGATCCACAACCACACTATAACCTAAAATAGTATTTTGATCTGATATATTATTTTACCACCCAATTACATTATAACCTGATATATCATATCTTAGCCAATCAATTGTATCTTATATTTAGCCAAACCAATCAGAAATTCAAGTAGTAACCTGGGTAGCTACCCATATAGCACCTTGTAATTTCTTATAAATACCCCGCTCGCAATTATCAATAAAATTCAGACTGCAACAAGCTAAGGAAGCTTACAACAGACAACCCAAGGGATACTGAAGCCTTACTCAAAGAGTAAGCAATTGATATAGTTCGAGATTCTAACAGATATACTTTATTCGATCAATTATACTTAATTCTTGCTAGTTAACACCTACATCGATACTCTTCTTAAGATGCTACTGCATAAACCGCTAAGACCTCTAAAAACATATTTTCTGCACTTGCTTAATTCTGAGTATTTCACTGTTAATATATTTTAGTCCGTCATAATTGGTGCCGACTGGCAGGAAATCAATCGATACCTCAACTGATTTATTACCTATATTGCGTAACCAAACTTGCCGAAACCCATAGTGGAAGACAAAAGCAAGAACGGCACTACCACCACCACCAACTGTATTACTACTACTACCTAGAAGAAGACCTCAAGAGGATGAAGAAACCATAGCAGACAGACTACCTACCTTTTATGGATATACTAAGGAATATGTTCAAGAATTCCTAGATGATTTGGAAAGCTACTTCGCAGCCAAAGGAATGGTCAGCACCCGATGGTTACCTATCCTGGCTACCCAACTTAGAGGACCTGCAAGAGAAGCCTACCATATAGCTCTAATAGATGCAGCAGCCACCAGATTAGGAGGATTAATCCTTACAGCCACAGCAGCAGCTGGAAATGCACCCACCACCACAGTATTAGCCACCGCTTATTGGGACGTTACAAGAGCCTGGTTAGAAGAAAAGTATTTCACCAAACAGAAGCGGGAATCAATCAAAGAACAGCTATTCAATATGAAGATGTCAATCAATCAGTACCCAGAAGATTGGATTACTACTATCGATCAGTACATACAACTCTATGGAGAAACCAGCCCGGTTGTACGAGAAATGGTATTTATGAACAGCTTACCCGCAGACCTCCAGCACCATATCAAGAGGTTTGGCCCTCAAAGAATGGAGGAGAAAGTCAGGATGGCACAGGTCTTTTGGGACACCGAAGCAGGACATTCGGCATCCCTATATGACAAATTACTACAAGATCTATGTAGGAAATTCAGCACTGGAATACCCATAGTGCAAATGGTACCTGCATCAGCTGAACTACCTGAAGAAGATACCATTAAACTGACAGTGATAGTAAAAACAGGAAAAACAACACATGAAGATAAAATGGAGAAGATTACCAAGATGTTCTCAGAAATGACAGCATATATAGCTGATCTTGAAGCTAAGGTGATCCGCCAGAACAGGCAACTGAGAGGAACCTTCGTGGCCGAAGAACGCAACAAGACCGAGATAAACTGCTTCCTCTGTGGAAGATGAGGTCACTTTGCCAAGGATTACCAAACCAGGAGTTAGAAGGAAGGACGAGAGAGAGAGGAAGTAAAGAAGGCTGACCATGCCAATGTAGTGCAAGAAATCAAAGAAGAAGATGAAGAATTTGGCGAAGAATATCTGGAGGCCTACCCTGTCGAAGCAGTCAGCTGCACTACCAATAGGAAGACTCCCTACCCAAGGAAGAAACTAACTTAAGAACTCGAAGTTGTTATCGAGAAGCCCAAGAAGCCAACACAAAGACAACAACTGAATGAGGATCAATGGGACAAAGTCTTCAAACAAATAATGCAACCTAGCGAGATACTTACTTCAACCACTAGAGATGAAGAAATGACGGATCAAGAAGAAAACAAGAAAAAGAAGCCTAGGAGAGTTAGAGAATTCGAATATGACCCATAGCAAGACATTGCCAGCCAGAAGGCAAACATTACCTTCAAACAACTCTTCCAAATCGCACTATTGACAAAGCAGAAGGTGAAAACTCAGATTACGGAAACCAAACTAACCATCCGATTCGAGAAAGTCAACACCACTGAAGAACAAGAGGAGTGAACCTATATCTCATCTGCCTACGCACAATGCAACATTGGAGGATTAGCATGCTTAGTTATTATTGACACTGGAGCAGGAGTCAGCATCATTGCCAAGCATTTTCTAGACCGTCTAGGATGGGATATTAATGAATCTACTACCTCTACCTTGGTTATCACAAGTGGAAAGAGCAGCGTACCTCTAGGAGTACTTAGAGAAGTACCAGTCTAGTTTGGAATGGAGATAATTCTCATCAGAATGGTTGTCACTGATGCACAATCTTACAATGCCATCTTGGGCAACAGCTGGTTGAAGAAAGCCAAAGCCAGAATCAACTTGGATGCACAAAGGCTGATCTTTGTCAACCATGGAAGAAAGTTCAGCATACCTCTGGATATTCAGAAAGGAGTAGTACCGAAACTCACTCAAAGGCCAGAAGATGAAAGTGACACGGATGAAGAAATAACCCCCGGACGGGCACACCTCAACATGGTGGAGGAAGAAGCAAATATGGTAATCCATAGTGAATACCGCTGCCTGATGCCTCTGGAGAAGAACCAATTGATTAAATACAACATAAGGAATACTAGGTGCCCATTCTGTGAGCAATGCATCTATTGTGCCGAGATGATGTGCACTTGCAGTAATACGAAGTTGATACATTACGAGGACACCTTGGAGATGCATCTGCCAACCAAGAAGAAAATCAAGAAACCAAGATTATCACAGACCCACCGAAGGACTCTACCCTCAATGAATCATGGACCGTATGATGGAAGGAACCCCCATCCATTCGCAGATAACACTGGAGAAGTGTGGGACTGTTTTTGGATGAATATCAGACACATTGGCAAAGGATGTCTTTGGGGAAATCGTAACATCTACCTGCAAGGATGCTACTAGGATGAAGTTAATCCCTATGACCTCTGGGAATGTGAAAACTAGGTCAGATATCTGGACGAACCATACAATATCAATTACTATGGGACTTGGAAGGAATGTTATGATCAAGAACAGGAACAGATGATATCCGAAGAAAATGAAGATAAGGAAGTATCTAAGGATTGGGGTAATGAAGTTTACATTACTCAGACATCTATCGAAGTCAGAGCCTTATTCCAGGAAGATGATGAAGATGATGGACCAACCCTAGTCGAAGAAAGTGACTCAGACTCGGAAGAAGAAATCATCGCGCTTGAAGAAATAATTCACCCCGATGAATGTATCAGCATGCACTATTGGTGGTGGAAGGACTTGTAGCAGAACCTACCTCAGAACACAACTCACGAACAGTGGAAGGAACTAAATGTCCCTACCTTTGAAGAAGTGTTCACAGTTAAAGAAAAAGATACAGTAACCCAAGTTAAGAAACTGATAGAAAGCGCAATCATACCAAAGAGGAAAACTGAAGGAGCCACAGGATACGACCTATACGCAGATGAAGACTACACTCTAGAACCGAAATCATCAGCCTTCATAAAAACTGGAATCGCTATTGCTCTACCACCCAGACAATGTGCACAAGTATGGGCAAGAAGTGGACTCTACTGCAATTCTGGGATAGGAGCCTTCCCCAGATTAATAGATGAAGACTATAGAGAAGAAATCGAAGTTGGACTAGTTAACCATAACCACAGTCAATTCAAGGTATACCAAGGTGATTGAATTGCTCAGATAGTGATCATCAAATGCGAACAATAACTTTTGAAAGAAGTAGAAAACTTAGAAGAAACACGATGTGGAAGGAAGGGATTTGGATCAACTGGACAAGCAAATGTGATAATGGAGAGACTGGATGACCAGGAAAGTGCTAAGAAGCACATCTACTCCCTTAATGAAAACCTGTTACCGAATCAGAAGAAACAGTTACAAGACCTACTAAAGGAGTATAAGGATATTATCACGATCAGTTTCAAGGACCTATCAGATCAAGCCTTCTTCACTCACCATATCGACACAGGAGATGCCAAACCAATCAAACAGGCACCCTACAGATTACCAGCCAACTATCATGACTTTGTACGAAAGCATGTTCAAGAGCTATTGGAGTCAGGAGTAATTGTACAATCAAAAAGCCCTTGGGCATCACCTATCAGTATAGTACCAAAGAAAGATGGACAGAGAATGGTTATCGATTATCGCAAATTGAACTCAGTCACCAAGAAGCATGTATACCCAATCCCACACTCAGAAGACTTACAAAACATGTTGAAAAAGGCGCAAATCTATTCAACCTTGAACCTATGGGCAGGATATAATCAAATCGGAATAATGTCCGAAGCACAGGAAAAATCAGCATTTGTTACACTGTTCAGACAGTATGAATTCACAAGAATGTCCTTTGGACTTTGCAATGCACCCGCCACCTTCCAGGCTGCAATGAATGAGATCTTCTACGATTTGATTGGACATGGAGTGATTGTGTACATCGACAACATCAACATTTATGTGGAGAACTTCGCAGAACACATGGTGATTTTGAGGGAAGTATTTGAATGACTTAGAAAACATAGATTAAGGATCAAGCCAACAAAATGCTACTTTGGGTAAAAGAAAATCGAATACCTCGAATTTATAATTGATGGAGGAGAAATCCACCCAGACCCAAAGAAGACTGAAATCATCAAAGCCTTTTCAACTCCGCAAGATAAGATGGCCTTACGAGGATTTTTAGAACTGGTCCAGTTCTATAAAAGGTTTATCCCTGGTTACTCTGAAATTGCTGCACCTCTGCATATATTGCAAAGGAAAGGAAGAGCATGGGAATGGACATCAGCCGCACAAACTGCCTTCAACCTGATCAAGGAAGTGCTTACCCATGCACCAGTAATAGCAAGACCGGATCTTACTAAAGTATTCAAACTATATACAGATGCATCGTCATTCAGACTTAGAGCAATCTTGGCGCAAGATGACAAAGATAGAGAGCATGTGATTGCTTATGTAGGATGAGCCACCCATGGAGCAGAACCTTCCTATGGAGCCACCCAACTGGAATGCGTAGCAGTCATTTGGGCCATACAACACTTCCACCACTTTCTGATTAGAAAGCAGTTCACTCTGATAACAGACCACTCAGCCCTTAAATGGCTTTAGAACAAACCAAATCTGATAGGAATGTATGTAAGATGGCTAGCCATACTGTAGGAATATGACTTCACAATGCAATACAGAAAAGGACGGAATCATCAGAATATGGATACCCTCTCACGCCTACCCCAATTTATCCAAGACCGACACTCCGAACCAAAAAGAATATACCTACCCAATGAATACTGAACTCTATAACAGATATTTGAATTACCTCAGTAACCTAACCTTTACTGGGATGACAAACAAAAACGATCAATGGCTTATACGGACAATGGCACTTAACTATTTTATCAAGAACAATATACTTTACCAATGACACAGAGGAAAGACACGACTTGTAGTTCCTGAACACAAAAAGCAGATGGTTCTTCAGGCCTCTCATGACCATCAGCTTGCAGGATACATGAGCGTAGACAACACATATCAACAACTATCAGAAAAATATTACTGGAAGAACATGTATGAAGACATTAGAGAATATAT
The DNA here is from genome assembly GCA_003990785.1 of Endogone sp. FLAS-F59071. Lineage (NCBI taxonomy): Eukaryota > Fungi > Mucoromycota > Endogonomycetes > Endogonales > Endogonaceae > Endogone > Endogone sp. FLAS-F59071. The sequence continues at coordinate 8,217 of RBNK01000810.1, forward strand.
CAGGAGATGCGACACTTGCCAGAAGAGGCACCGAGGAAAGGAAGTCGAGACCTTACAACCAATTATATCTGGAGGACTTTTCGAACATATTGGAATAGACATTGTTAGACTGTTACCAAGAACACTTAGAGGAAATCGATATATTGTAGTAGCAGTAGATTATCTGACCAAGTACCCCGAAGCAAGAGCCTTGCCCCTTGCAGATGCCCTTAATATTGCACCTTTTATCTATGAAGATATTATCTGCCACCATGGAATACCTTATGAAATGACCTCTGATCAAGGGACTGAATTCGTTAATGAATTTATACAGATATTGACGCAACACTTCAGAATCTGCCAGATAAAGACTACTGCCTACCACTCATAAGGAAATGGACTCACTGAACAGACAAATCAAACCATCAAGAATACGATTGCTAAAGTAGTACAATTACAAGGAGGAGATTGGGACTTGTACCTATCTTCCGCTTTATTTGCACTATGAACAATGAAACAAGAGATAACAAAGTTCACCCCTTTTGAGCTTGCTTATGGAAGAAAAGCTCATCAGCTGGTAGACCAAGTAATGACCACCCCAGAACCCAGCCACACCCTCTGGGAAATGCAAATCGAGCATCATGTGACAAAGGAAATTCGGAAATTACACAATATCCGAAACAAGGTAAGAGAATTTATTACTATTACACAAGATCGACAAAAGAAGAATTACGAAAAGGAATACAAGGAAACTGAGAAATTGAAGATTGGTGACCAAGTCTTACTATACCAAAATATAGTAGAGTCCTCCTGGTCAGCAAAATTGGACCCAAAATGGGAAGGACCATACTATATCGCCAGTATAAAAGAAACTACATATCAGTTACGAAAAATGACAGGAATGATCTTACCCTATACTGTCTACTGAAACTGCCTCAAGAAATATCATGCCCCGATGGAACAACTTCCATGAAGTCTGAGTCAGCCTGATTGAGGCCTACCAACATATAGAACCTCTGGAGGACCTTGAGGAGATAGAAGGATCAACCCTACAGAAGACCCAATCAATTGTACGCAACATTCAAAGGAGGCAACACCTAGCATGAATCAATGAATGGAAGGAATACTACCAAATTGCACAACTCTGGGATAAAGAAGTTGAACATATCTGGAACCAGAAGGATAGAGAAATCTGTCAACGAGCCCTCAAAGGAGCACTCTCTGCCTATGCTGCAAAAATGGCTAAACGGATTTATCAACTATTCAAGCACAAGCCTAGTGCTTTGAATCACTTTCAGTGCAGTATGCACTAACTAAATCAACTGATACAGAATGACATGAAGGAGCTAGAGGAAGAGGTAAAACAGTTACAAAGAGATTTCTCCAAGTTAGAACTGTACCTTGAAGTCTAACTCGCAGAAAGGAAGGAGATGTGACAGAACATTTTGTGACGACATACAGTTTGATCATGTGAGATCACAAGTTATATGACTTGTAATAATGCTGAGACTTGTAGCATTGCTGAGACTTGTAGCATTGCTGAGACTTGTAGCGTTGCTAAGATCCACAACCACACTATAATCTAAAATAGTATTTCGATCTGATATATTATTTTACCGCCCAATTACATTATAACCTGATATATCATATCTTAGCCAATCAATTGTATCTTATATTTAGCCGAACTAATCAGAAATTCAAGTAGTAACCTGAGTAGCTGCCCATATAGCACCTTGTAATTTCTTATAAATACCCCACTCGCAATTATCAATAAAATTTGGACTGCAACAAGCTAAGGAAGCTTACAACAGATAACCCAAGGGATACTGAAGCCTTACTCAGAGAGTAAGCAATTGATATAGTTCGAGATTCTAACAGATACACTTTATTCGATCGATCATACTTAATTCTTGCTAGTTAATACCTATATCGACACCCTTCTTAAGACGCTACCGCATAAACCGCTAAGACCCCTAAAAACATATTTTCTGCACTTGCTCAATTCTAAGTATTTTGCCATTAATATATTTTAGTCCATCACAATATATTATATATAAGGGTTATAAAGAGAAGTTAAGAACTAATTGAACTTGACTAATTAAACTGATAGAAATAATGTTTATTAAATAAAGAATTAAGAGGGTATTTATATAAAAGATCAGATAGTATTGCTATAAAGGTAGCTGCCTAAGATAGTACTTCTAATAGCAGTAATACTTTAAAAAGAAATACTGAAATAAGTAATATAGTAAAAGGTAATACTGTAAAAGGTAATAATCAAAAAGGAAATTACTAAGAGTAGTAATGAATAGAAAAGAAATACTATATAAAGTATTTCTGAAAAGAGTAATACTAAGATAAATAATATAAGAAAAGGAAATACTTCAATAGGTAATACTACTAAAGTCATTTCTAAATATAGTAATACTATAAAAGGAATTTTCTAAAATAGGATTTCCTCATTGAGTAATTCCTTAATTGACAATGCCTTATTTAGTAATACCTCATTTAGTATTTCTAATTCAGGAACTACTATATCAGATAATTCTATTTCAAGTAACTAAAATATTCTAAGTAGTACTGTAGTACAGTAATGATTATTTGTAATATCTAATAATATCACTTTTACAACTCTTCCTCTCTTAGGAAAATAGTATCTATGCTATTTTTATAAGAAAGTTGTTTGATATTCTGTAAGTTTATATTATATTTCTTGAAGATATATAGTGTTGATTCTGTTTAGAGAGTATCTGCTGAACTATAGTTTCTTCTTTAAGTTCTAGACTTGATGTAGTAGTTGTCTAAGTGTTTTGTTTTATGTAGGTGGTTTGATTTGTTGATCTATTTAGTGATCTGCTAATCTAAAATTTTTTTTTTCTTTAAATTCTTCTATGTTGTTGATAAAAATTGGTATAGGTAGTTTGATTTGTTGATATCAGTCTTATTCTAAAGTTGTCTAAATGCTGATTGTGACTGTCATTCTGATTGCTGATAAATTTTTTTATTAGTGATTATTTATCAATTTCTATCTTGGCTAGTGTTGTTATATTAGCTGATACTTGTTGCTCCAGAGTATATAATTTATCTCTATCAATATTGATTTGGTAATCTATATCTCTAATGAATAATTTATATTGTTTTTTCAAGGTTACTTATATTGACATGTCTTTATGAAGTCTATTCACAAAGTTTACCTACTTTTGAAGTCTGTTTATACTTCTCATTATTATAATCATCTCTATTCCTCCTTAATATTATAGTCTTCTTGCTGATTTGTATAAATGTTTTAATATTACTCTGAGTATATCACAAGTACTCTAAAAGAATTAGGCCTTAATGAAATGTTCATAATATATGTTCTTTAAATATCAATTATTCTATAGTTATAATAATGCTAAATATTTATTATGTTGAGTATTGGTATATTGTTATTACTACTACCAAGGTTGTATCTTGCTATATTAAAGGTTTTCTAGGCAGTTAAAGGACAGTTTTTTATTACTACTGCTACCAAGTTATAAGGGATTATTAATGATATTTTATAACCTACAGCTACCAAGTTGTAAGGGATTGTTGATAGTGTTTCATAACCTATAGCTACTAAGTTGTAAGGAAGTTTCTCCTAAACTGTCTGTGAGGAAGCATTTGATGATACTAATCTATGTTGGACTTAGAAATCTCTATATACATCATAAGGTTTCTAAGGTATCAAAAGTACTTTTGTTTTTTATAAGATTATTAATTATGATTTTCAGACTTATAGTCTTTAGTGCTCTTGATATGTATAGGAAGGAGTTGAGATCTTAAGTATGCACTGCTATTGAACTCAGTTATTGGAAGGTTGTAAGAATAGTATAGAATATCAATTTAATGAGTTTGTAACTATCTGCATTATATGAGCCTCTTGAGGTTCTGGCTCTTGTAAAGATTTATATAAGATTGATATATTATATATAAGAGTTATAAAGAGAAGTTAAAAACTAATTAAACTTGACTAATTGAACTAATAGGAATGATATTTATTAAATAATGAATTGAAGGAGTATTTATACAAAAGATTAGATAGCACTGCTATAAAGGTAGCTACTTAAGATAGTACTTTTAATAGTGATAATACTTCAAAAAGAAATACTGAAATAAGTAATGCAGTAAAAGGTAATACTATGAAAGGTAATAATTAAAAAGAAATTACTAAGAGTGGTAATAAATAGAAAGAAAATACTATATGAAGTATTTCTGAAAAAAGTAATACTAAGATAAGTAATATAAGAAAAGGAAATACTTCAATAGGTAATACTACTAAAAGCATTTTTGAATATAGTAATACTATAAAAGGAATTTCCTAAAATAGGATTTCCTTATTAAGTAATTTTTAATTGACAATACTCTATTAGCAATACCTCATTTAGTATTTCTAATTTGGGAACTAATATATCAGGTAATTCTATTTCAAGTAACTAGAATATTCTAAGTAGTACTGCAGTATAGTAATAGTTATTTATAATATCTAATAATATTACTCTTATATTAAGAATATCTTATATAACAAGATTATCTATTAGAAGATATTATGAGATTATTATCTTAATAATACTCTTTTTACAGTCTGAACTATTTATTAAATATTAACAAAGTTTAGTTCTTTTAAACTTATATATAGAAGATTATCTAACCAAGAGTTCTACTATCTAGAAAAAATATTGGAATATATGACAACTATTTATAGACTTACATTGCATAAGATATCAGCAAATTACAATTGATTTAAAAAAGGCATTTATGTTTATTTATAAGATATAGAAGAAACAATAGATAAACTAAAATAAGAAGATAAATATAATCCTCTTGCATATTAGAGATTAAGTTCTCATATACTAGAACATTATAGAATCATCATGGTTGGCTAAATTATAATCAAAATAAAAAAGACCATACTATATACAGGCTATAAAAGAAAGTAAAATTTGGCTTAGAAGACTCAATAATTCTATTCTCCCTACTCTAGTCTACCAAAGTAAGATCAAGATTTACTATAACTAACAAATGAAGCTTAAAGAAGAATATGGAAAGAGCTATGAAGGAAGCATTGATAAGGAGATCTAAGACTATCAACTGGATACCCCTTGATTAAGAGAAAGACTTCAAAAAGCTCCTATCACTTAGCTAATAGTATTATGAATAGTTATGCTACTTAAGCTGAGTAATTGATAGTATGATTTAGTTTCATTAAGGTCATGCTTATAACTTATACTAATAAAACCAAAGGTAAGAAACCATATTGTCTAGGTTTAAGAAAAGAGATAGTTAACAGAATTTATATACTCTTCTTAGGATATGAATAGATCCTTGCTAGCTTTTATAGAAAAACTATAGATATCGCAAAACTTACTTATATAGAGATCACTTAAATCTACCAAGCTGTTGAAAATGAGATTATCTTACTTTTATCTAGTCTTGAGGATAAGCTTTTTCAGTTGAGTCTTTAGATATAATAGTTAACTCCCAATTTGTTTAATTTCTAAGAACTTACTACTATACTTGATTCAATTATTATTACTTTCTATTTCTGATTATTTATACCATATAACTACATTTGTAGCTATAAGCTACCTACTTTAGTAGTGAGAATACCACTAAAGATATATACTAATTATAGCAGTAAGAATACTTCTCCAGTAGTAATATGCAATTTATAATAATCAAATTATTATCTTTATAGTAAAGTCTTTTTAGTTCTTCAATTTTGTATAAATATACCCTTTATTTCTATTTAATAAAATCAGTTTTGCACAAAGTCTTGAAATATCTCAATATCAGTTATAATAAAGTCTAAATAGTATAGCATATAGCTAGCAGTAAGGATATGCAAATAGAGATATCATATTTAACATTCTGAGCATTCTCAACTGACATATATATGGAATGACTAATTATTAGTACATTTATTATACTATATATTGTGATGGAAATATTTTTATTATATTGAATTACTCAAAAATGCATTTGTGCTGCAGTACTAGTTTACTTAGTATATTTTTTAATTAGAGTAGTATATTTTTACATTTATATTATCAATTTCCAAATCATGAATTGTATAATTCTGTAGACCAGACTAGATCAATGACTATTTAAATTCTGAACAACAGTTTAGATTCTGAATAACAGTTTAGATTTTGAATGAGCATTTAGATTCTGAATGAGTATTTACCCTCTCTTTTTATTTTTAACTTATTACTCTTTTTTTTATTATACTATTTTATTATGCTATTATTATTCTATTATTTTATTACTTAGCAATCTGTATAAATACTCTACCTTTTTCTTTTAATAAAATTCAGACTGCAACAAGCTAAGAAAGCTTCTTACAGATAACTTGAGGAATGAATAAGATCTTTAAGTAGGCTCTATAAGCCTTAGTTTGGGACTAAGCAATAGTTAGAGAGAAAGAGAGTCAAGAGATTTAAAACAAGAAAAGTTTATTATATACAGCTTATTACATTTACTATTTAATATACTTTCCTACTAGTCAACTACTCTTCAAAGCTACTATTACATAATCTGCTAAGACTTCTAAAAAGTATTTGCTACACTTGCTCAACACTAGAGCATTTTATTATTAATATATTTTAGTCTATCACAATTGGTGCTGACTGGCAGAAAATTATTAGAAGACCACTTATTTAACTAAATTTCAGTTATCTATATGTTGAAATTTGATCTTCGAATGTGTGTTTGGAGTAAAGAGTGCACTGGCTTATGAAGCCAATATGCATGTATTTATTAATGCTAAATTATGATTGGTCAATACAAAACAAAGATCATCTAAGCCACGATCGAGTGACTTAATAATTAATCGTTGATGGGAGAGAGAGATATAATAAGCTAATAATTTCAACACTCCCCCTGCTTGACATATCTCGATAAAAATAAATAAATATAAATAAAAATAAAAGGATAAAAATAAAATGTTCAACTGTATATCACGAATGGCATCCATGAAGTACATTTACTACAAATAACTATATATAAAGTACTACTTGAGTAATAAGAATAACATGATAAAGAACATAAAATTTTTTTTTTTTTTTTAAAAAATGTTAGTTACATAAGCCCATTTTTGCGATCAACATTTCAAGTCTTGGTCACGCAAGTGGCTTGGTTAATGTATCAGCGATCATTTCATCTATCGCCATATAAATGATATCTATTACTTTTGATTCAACTTTCTCTCAAATAAAGTGATGCTGAATGTCGATATACTTTGATTGAGCGTGATTAATTGGATTTTTGGTGAGGGTGATTGCTGATTGGTTGTCTTCAAATAAGGTTGTTGCACAATTTGGCAAATATCCTAGCTTATCCAATAGGGTGCGTAGCCAAATGGCTTCTTTTGTCGCATGTGCTAATGCCATATATTCTGCCTCAGTTGTTGATAGGGCAATGGTTGGTTGGCACTTGCTTGACCAGCTGATGGCTCCTCCTGATAGGTTGAAAATATATTCTGTGGTTGATTGTCGTGTGTTAATATCTCCTCCCCAGTTGGTATCACTGAAACTGATCAGTCTTAGATCCTGATCGCGTCCAAGGCACAGCTTATAATTGGCTGTTCCTTTAATATATCTTAATAATCGTTTGAGGGTATGGTAATGTTCTTGTATTGGATTGGCCGAAAATTGACTGATGATGCTGACAGCAGCAGCTAGATCAGGTCTCGTCCTGATCATCAGGTACATTATGCTACTGATCATTTGTCTAAATAGACTTTGGTTTGCAGATTTTCCTCCTTCAGCTTTGAGTTGAATGGATGGATCAAGGGGTGTACTGATTGGCTTAGCATCCGTCATGTTAAACCTTGTAATGATTTGATTGGCAAAGTGACTTTGATCAATTGTGATCATGTGTGTTTTTCGATCATGCATAACTCGAATACCCAAAAAATGTTTAATTTCACCACAGTCCATCATATTGAATGCGTTGCTAAGTTCTGTCTTGAATTTGTTCATTGTTTCTATCGAATTAGCCAGAATTAGTAGATCATTGACATATATGGCAATAATTATCAGTGATTGATCATCTTGTCTTCTTCTTAGATAAATGCTGTGATCTGATTGTAGTCTTGTAAAATTTGATTGGCTGAGGTAGTTGTCGATCTTCTGATTCCACATACAAGGTGATTGCTTTAGTCTATACAGTGATCGATTGAGCTTACACACAGCTCTCGGTGATAGCTCCGATTGGTCGATTCCTTCAGGTACCATCATGTAGATCTCTTCATCAAGATCGCCATTCAGGAATGCAGTTTTTATGTCCATTTGGTGAATTTCTAAGTTTAGGGTTGCTCCGATCGATAAAAGTACCCTGATTGATATGAATTTCGCCACAGGAGCAAATGTTTTATCATAATTAATTCCTTGCTGTTGTGAATATCTCTTAGCCACTAATCTTGCTTTGTACCTGGCAACCAATCCATCAGTGTTGAGCTTCTTTTTAAAAACCCATCTGTATCCAATCGGCTTGTGTTCCGCAGGCACCTCAGGTACAATCATCCACATATCATTATTCTTAAGTAATTTAAGCTCTTGATTGATCGCTTTCTCCCAAAGCTTTGTGTCAGGCAGAGAAATTGCCTCCTTGTAGGTCATTGGGTCATCAGTCGATTCAATTAAATTAGCTTCTGACATCTAATCTTGCTAAATTTATAGGGCTTCAGTGTCAATCAATTGTTCGATTGGCTCCCAGATGTTGTCGTCATCATCATAGCCTAGCTATTTAACCAGATATTGTCTTTTTTCATCAATCTTGTGTTCTCTGATGATCGCTTCAATAACATATTCTTGATCTTCTAGGTTGATGATTGTTGGGGATTTTAATATAATAGATTTATCAAATGTGATGTCGCAACTGATCTCTATCCTCCTATTGGTTGGATCCCAGAGTCTATATGCTTTCTTTTCGTCATGATAGCCAATCATTTTAAGCTTTTTAGATTGGGGTGCCAGTTTTGACCTTTTTCCCTTGCGAATATGCATATATGCATCAGCCCATATGATGCGCAAGTTACTGATATCAGGCTTGTGACCATGCCATAATTCAAATGGTAAAGCACTCTCCTTATTGGCTTGCATTGGCAATCAGTTGCGTAAATATGTAGCACTTGCAGCAAGTTCCACCCAAAGTTTGTCAGGTATGCTGGTAGTAATTTTAACTACCCGGATTGACTCTATCAATGTCTGGTTATATCATTCGGCTATACCATTTTGTTGCGGCATATCCGGCATCATCATTTCATGATGAATTCCATTTTTGATTAAAAATTCGTGCATCTCGGTGTTTACATACTCTCCTCCTCCATCTGATCAGAGAATCTTGAGTTTTCAGCCTGATTGCATCTTGGCGAATGCCTTGAATGTCCGGAATCGATCAAATGTATCACTTTTGTTGTCAATAAAATATGTTGTGACGTAGTGAGTAGCATCATCGATGAATGTTAATATATATTTCGCTCCATTGACTGATGGTGTGGGTATTGGCCCGCACAGATCTGTGTGCACCCTTCCGATAGGCTCTATCGATCGATTTTTCGCATATCTGAATAACTTGTGGTGCAACTTCGCGTGTTCACACCCGGCGCATATTTCGATTTGTCCAGTCGACAGCCACACATCTCCGAGCCCTGTGACAAATTTGTTGATTGATTACAGAGTGTTTTGACCCAGATAGCCTAATCGGTAATGCCATAATGTATAGTCATCAATCTTGGAATTGGTGATGTTTGCTTCTAGCTCTAGCTCTGGTGATGTCAATAAATAAAATAGGTCACCATCGGCTTGTCCGATTTTAATTTCCTCATGATCCACGCCAATTTTAATTACTGATCTGTCGCTCTTGAAGGTTATGTCATTTCCATCATGTATTAATGCCTGCACAGATATTAAATTTCTGGTAATCTCTGGTATATATAAGATGTCCCATAATTTCAGCTCATTATTGAGCTCAATTGTCCCAATGTACATTATGCGTAATTTCTCGTTCCCTGCATACGTGACCAAGCTGTCATGCTCAGCCACTGTCTCAAAAATCTCTAATTGGTTGAACATATGTTGCGTGGTGCCCGAATCGATGATAGTGCCAATCGCCAGATTTGCTTTGGCTCTTGATTTAGTCTTTTCTTTTTCTTTTTCTGTTTTTACCCAATCATTGAATTTGTTGCATTGAAATATTCCATGTTCTCCCTCACAGATGTAACATTTCCGAGGGTATCTCTGAAAATTCCCACCTCGATTGGCTCCGTGATCGCCACCTCAGTCGCCTCTGTCATTATGACCTCCTCGATTGTTTCTGTTATCATTGTTGTAGCCTCGGCTTCGTCCGGTGCTTCCGCCTCGATTGTCGTGACCGCTACCTCGGTAGCCACCTCGGTCGCTGCCTCAGTATCCGCCTTGGTCGCTGCCTCAGTAGCCACCTCGGTCTATCACATAGGCTTCGTCACACCTCTACTTGTTATCTGGGTCGAACCTGATGCATGCGAGTTGTAAAGCCTCCAGCGTTGTCAGTATATTCTCCCGCGCAAGTATTAATTTCCAGTACCTGGGGTTTAGACCCCAGAGATATTGCGGTATAGCTTCTGTGTCGGTCATATCTTCGATTTGTGCTATAATTCGGTTGAATACGTCATTATAATCTTCAATTGATCCTTTTTGCTTTATTATCGCAAGCTTATCATGCATTTGTAACAATTGTTCTATTAGTGCATATTTTTGTGTCATAGCCTCTTTAAGCTCATTCCACGAATCAAATTCTCCCGATGTGTTCATATGCCTCCGTAGCCACATTCTAGCATTGCCTGTAATTTTACTGATTGCTGTATTGACTTCCTCCTTTTGTACTGATAGATTGGTGCTAGTGATAAATTGCTCTATGGCATCAAAGTAATTGAACAATCTGGGTGCACCACCTGATCTATCGAATTTGTTAATCGATCTCAGGTACTCCTTTGCCAGATCGTTAAGCTTTGTTGATGTTGTTGGTGATGGTGATGGTGATTATGGCGTGTTGCTTTCTGTAGCTGCATTCTGATTAGTTGGTGTGCTAGGTGATGTGTTTGTTTTGTCGATTTTTGCTATCAATTCGCCCATTAGAGTTGTCAGCATATCTAATTTATCTTCCTGATTTCTGATCGTTATAGCCATCTATTCCTGTCGATCGAGGCTAAATGCAATATTGCTCTGATAATTGCTATCTAATCCTTCATCGTCATCAAGAGTTTGATATCTGTTGTCTGTTTTTGATTTAGACTGCAATCTTGTCGATCTTGTTGCTGATGATGATGATGTGTATAGATTATCCATTTCATCGTATCGCATCGTTGAATGCTATGTTATTACGTGTTTATCGCATTGCTTTATCGTGGTGTCATTTGTTGCATTGTTTATCACATTATTTGACATGTTGTTTACAATGTTAAATAAACACTTACAGTAATCACAGTTGTAATTATGTAGATGCTATGATTGCATAGATCTCAGATTGTCGAGCTGCAATTCAAGTGGCTCGGGGCTCATAATCTATTGAAATTTGATCTTCGAATGTATGTTTGGAGTAAAGAGTGCACTGGCTTATGAAGCCAATATGCATGTATTTATTAATGCTAAATTATGATTGGTCAATACAAAACAAAGATCGTCTAAGCCATGATCGAGTGACTTAACAATCGATCATTGATGTAAGAGAGAGATATAATAAGCTAATAATTTCAACACTATATTGCTTGACAAGAACAGCTGAAAACAAGTATAGTCACCACCCTTAATGAAGTAGCACTAAGTTGACCTAGACCTAGATGATATATTAGAGTAGCCAAGATAGATAATTAGAGCTACAGCATATACTCTGTACTTGGATACAGGTTCAAATCACTGATATGACCAGATTCTACCTAAGATAAGACCTATGTGAACTGAACAAATAAACTAAATGAAGACTGAAGAAATAGATAAATTATAATTACCTTGAAGCTAGTGCCCCCTGATATATACTATAGAAAATG
>RBNK01000811.1:0-20211 GCA_003990785.1 Endogone sp. FLAS-F59071
AAAAAAAAAGGGGGAGCAGATTTGGCATAGCTATCCGATAAAGCGTGACTGGATATGCTCTATCCGGCGTAGTGTTTTAGGGAGCTGTCTGTGAACCGCATTTTTATTTATTTATTGTTGAGCCGCCTCTCGGCCCCCGGCTGTGTTCGCAGATGGGGGGGGTGGTGACATGTGTGAATGTGCGAGCAATAAAGGGTGGTCATAGCGTAAGTGGGTGGTGCAGCGCGCAGCAGATTTCCATGTTTGGGCGGGTTGTGTGTAACCAGCGAACCAGCCATGCATGGCTCATTTGTGCGTTGCTATCTTGAAATTTAAAGCAAAGGTCCGCATGGACAGCGCAAACTTGTCCTAGACACCCCGCCGTACTTCAATCTTCCTAGGGTGGATTCTATCGCAGGTGCACAAAGGCCATCCCCCATTATCCCCCCCGTTCAGATTCCCTCCTACCCTTTCTGCATCTCTTCCGTTTCATAAGCCACCCCCCAAAAGAGACCATAGGAACAGAAGGTCGCACAAGTTGTTTATTAAGTACAGCGTCAGCTGCGCTCACCTGTTCGCAATCTACACACCGTTAGCAAACTTTCGACTACTCTTAGGTTCGCGCAGAGCACATTCTCGATAGCGTTCTTATTATACAACCGGACAGTGCAATACACTTCCATCTCTCATTCCCGTCCACCCTACCCCCCCCTTAACCCCCCCCAAAAGCCCATTTTACCACGACGGCCTAATAAACTCCATTCCCACCATTGAATGTCTTATAATTCGCGCGACCGCTCTCGCTCGCCCTACCGGAATGCCCCGACGGCGCCCAACCGCCAAAACACCCTTCTGGGTGACTCTGGTGCCGAGGATACGGTACGCAACTTTGTGTCCAACTATGAGGAAGTCCAGAAGAAGGCCTTGACCAAATGGGTGAACTCCAAGCTTGCCGCGATAGGAGAGCACGTGAATGACCTGGGCACGGATCTCAGAGACGGCAAGCGCCTCCTCAAGCTGCTGCAGACACTGTCCAAGGATCAGGCGCCAAAACCGGAGAGCAAATCGATGCGTATCCACCATCTCTCCAACGTGCAACGTGCGCTTACATTCCTGACAGACCAGCTTGGAGAGGGTTTGCCCAACATTGGTAACGAGGATATTGTTAACGGTGACGTCAAAAAAACACTCGCGCTGATATTTTTCATCATGCTCAAGTACCAGATGCAAGGAATAACAGAAGACGCGTTCAGGCTCGGGGTCATTTCGGTAATTCAGCTATTCCTTTCGTAGTTAACTCGGCTGTATGGGGGAGTCTATTGTTCGTGTCTACCATATTACCCTGGTCGAAGTATTCATCGGTGTTGCGAACTCGTATTCGCCATTTCACATCCTCATCATAGGAGGATCCTGAGGATGACACCAAATTTAGAAAGTCCATCAACAGTTCCTCCAAAGGTGATGCCAAGCTCGCTCTCTTGCAGTGGGTGAACATCCAACTCAACGACTTCAAGAACGTGATTCGGCCAGTGCAAGACTTCCATCGCTCTTGGCGCTCTGGGCTGGCTTTCTCCCTTCTCATCTTCCGTCACGACCCGTCGCTGATGACGGACCTATTCCAAGTCCAGATTCCCACGACCCGCGCTCACAACGAGCCGCGTCAGTGGCGCTCCAACCTGCGGCAGGCTTTTGATGTCGCGCGCGACAGCATGGGCATCCCGGAGCTCTTGGACCCCGAGGACCTGGCGGATGTAGAGTACCCAGACGAACCGTCAGTTATGATGTACGTAGCCGAGTACTACAAGGTGATGTCCAAGGCGCAGAGGGAGGAGTCGCCAGATGTCGCGGTGGAGAAGGCGGAGGCGCTGAAGGCGATCTTGCAGCAGTATGAGGCGGTCATACCGGAAGCATTGGGGGTGCCGGAGCTGGAGAGACCCGAGGAAGAGTTCGTCATGCTGCAGGAGCCTATCGAGGAGGGCGAGGAGCTGGTGGATTCGCGGGAGCTCGATATCAAGTCCCTTTCGGAGACTAGGCAAGCGGAAGAGCCGTTTCACGAGGTTGTGGCTGAGCCAACGCAAGATGTACATGAAGAGATTGTGGAGGGGGAAGATGGTGAGGACATGGTGCTAATGACCGAGGAGACTGATATTAAACAGCACGAAGTATCTGAGACGATTGTTGAAACGGCGATCAACAGCGAGGAAAAGGCCGAGTCACCTGTGGAGCCACCCGCAGAGACACCGGTGGAGATGCCGAAACCCGTCGAGAAACCGGTCCCCGCACCTGCCCCAGCATCGCCACCTCCGAAAAGGCCTCAGGCAAGGAAGAACTCCACCCTGAATGAAGAAGACAAGTTGAGATTAAGGAACAATGTTAGCGATATCTTGAGAAAACAGCTCGCTGGAGTACTTCCCCGTGGCGTGCATCCTATTCTCGACAAGTTTTTAGACATTGAAGACAACGTCTTGGCATGGATTAATACTCAAAAAAGCGTCATCGGTACTGTTCCTGAGGCTTCCACTGTGAAGGATATGAAAATATTTGACCAGATGTTCAGTGCTATCAGCATGACTGAGGGGGAGGTCGGTGCCAAGGATGAAATGCTCACGGAGATGCGGGCTTACAAGGAAGAACTCATGGTCCCGCCCGACGAAGCGAATGATGATTATGTCAAATTGACGACGGAGCAAATCTTTTCGGTCGGTGCCCATTATGAAAACCTTGTCAAGGACCTGAAGGACTTTGGCCAGCATGTAGCAAGAACCAAATCACGCGCTAAGGCCCTTCGTTTGGAGCTCGGCGATTTTGCCACCGCCATAACCGATTACGAGACCCGCGCCGAGAACATCCGCCGCCGGATCCACGATCTGCGCGACCAGGTTAACGACATCCCTCCATCCAGGGCGGCGAACTCGCAGTCGCGTGAAGGTAGCGTCAGTTCGCGGCCAACATCGCCGACGGAAGACGAAGAACGGGACCTGGACCAACCCCGCATCCTCCACCCCATCGAGTGCAGCGAAGAAGATTTAACCATCTACGAGAAGAACTTGCAGGAGGCCGAGAAGGCGGTGAACGAGTTCAACGAGGCCGACTGGCTCGCCTTCTCTGGGCACACAGAAAAACTGCCCGGAAATGTGCGAAAGGCGATCGAGGCCGAATACACTGTAATCTTGAACGATCATAAGGATCTTCAGCAGTCGTTGGCCATGTACGGACCCAAGTTTGAGGCGTTCAAGAGAGGTTTCGCATTCGCTCAGGCGACTCTTACGGCGCGGAGAGAGCTCGAATTCATCCAAAACAAGATGGTGAAAACGACCAATACCGATACAGGCATCCAGGATTTGGAGGATCGGGCCAAGAGAACGAAGGAATTAATCGAAGAGCTCAAGGTCACATATGCAGATCTCTTGGATCCCCAGGCTTCTCGACTGGCAATTTCTACAATCACAGAAGGTGACGAAGCGACTGAAGCTGACGAAGCGGCTGAAACTAAAGAAGAAACGACTGAAGCGGTCCCGCAAGGCGAGCCAACGGAAGCAACCTCGACATCAAGCAAGGACCCGGCTTATCAGAACCATTTTGACGATCTCGTGCAAAAGTATGACACCGTTCAGGACTGGGTTGAAGAAGTCCGTGTCTGGTTCACCCAAGCTGAATACATTCGCGAATGGATTGAGGTACGTATCAACATCCTGGAGGGCAAGGCTGATCTTGACCCGCTCGCGTCTGATTTACTCGCAGTACTAGAGGTAGTCGAGAAGATGAATCAGGAACACGAAGCGCTGTCGCGCGAGATAGCCCAATTCAATACAGAGGATATGACACGCTTGCGTACACACGTGAAGGAACTGACAGGAGCTGATCGTAAGAAGAAGGATCTCAGCCCAGCTGATACCACTACCATCGATATCACTCTCACGACGCTGACAACGCTGGATCGACTGATGAACTTGATGCGGAAGAGGACCTACGATCTCCAGATTTTGACGCTGCGCGCTCAATGGGAAGACGATTATGAGAAATCGGTTAACTGGGTTGAGACCACGAACATAGACGTTGATAATTTCTTGAAGGGCAAAGCGAGATGGAAACCGTATGGAGAGGATGATGGGCCGATCGAAGGCGAGCAAAATCCCCAGGCTGCGCGGGCGAGAAAGCAAGAATTAATCAGGGAGCAGGCGATCTCCACGTTGGTGAACATCGAGCAACAGTTCGCGGACTTTGATCAAAATCTATACTCCAACACCATGGATTCATTTCAGGACATGAGCGATGCGTCGAATGTTGAAGTTCCAGAGTTCTTGGAGGGGCGTCAAGCCCAGCTTGAGGACGATTTTGCAGTGCTGCATCACCGAGTCAAATTCGCGCGCGATGTTGTCAGTCAGCGCCTGTCGGTCATGGATTTCCTCAACCAGGCCGAGGCACTCAGAGACGAGGGCGAAAGATTGCGCCAGGATATTGAGAACGCAGAGCTCACGGCCAAACCTGGCGATAGCGATAAAGAGTTTACCGAACGCGTCGCTATCTGGCAAGAACGCTTGATCCAACTCGTGACGGGCATGGCTGCTAGAATCCCGTTCCCAACGCCGTCCAACGAAGAAGATGAAAAGGACAATTTAGAAGCGAACGACGCCATCCATAGTGCCATCGGATCCCGAAAGTCGACGATGGTCTCATTCGGGGAGAGCCTAAATGCGAAGCTAAACTCGTACCGACAGATACTCGTACTTCACAGAAAAGCCAAAGGTTATCAGGAAGAAATCGCGAAGCTGAACAGCTGGATCGACGAGCGGACCAAGTCTGTAAGAAAGGCGAAGGTGGATGTTTTCGTTGGAAAATTGGGTTTGGATGAGGACGATTTGATGCGGTTGGAGAAAGAGAGAGACGGCCAAATCAGCAGACTCAAGTCCCTCGAAGAGAATGACGTTACCAAATTGCAATCAAACATAGAACAGCAGATAGCAGCTGTTGAACAAGCAAAGGCAGTCTCGGTCGACAAGGACGGGTTGCTTGCGTCTTTGGACGGTTTATATCATAATCTTGACAAGTTGCGCGGTGACATCTCTGCACATTCGATCGACCTCGACGTACTTGGGAGGCGGATCGCGTGGGAAAACCACCACACGAAGGCAAATCAGTGGGTGTCATCGACGTCAAGGAAGGTGTGGGACTTTATCGGCAAGAAGGCTCAGTGGCGATCGAACCATGAAAATTTGGAGAGGCCTACCCATGCGGAAGATGACGACATCATACACACTTACTCTTCATTCAAAGATCGCGTGAATGATTTCGAGCAAAAGCAATTGATTCCCGCGGAGGAGGCATTCAATATTCTCACGGAGGGCTTCAATCTTTTGGCATCGGAGAGTTTTCCTGAACATCTTGCCATACGTCAGGCGCAGCTCAAAGATAATTTCTCCAACTTGACCGGTTTGATGACCTACACAGACGAAGTCATTGGGCAGCGTACCGCGATGATCGAGTACCTGATCAACGCGCAAGACGTCCAGCATGAGAGTGAAAAATGCCGCGAAGCTATTGTCAAAGCGACCAGACGTGTCATGGAAGACGAAAATCCGCAGTTTGAAGATCGAATCAGAGAGAATGAAGAATTAGCGATTCGATTGTGGGAGACGTCCGGTTCCGTCATGCCATATCCACCTTGCCCTGATGGTGCACGTGCCACTCGCCCGGCCTCTGAAAAAGACAATGTCAATGACAGCATCTCAGCTGTCGTGTTGTCCCGTAAGGATGCTCTGGAGAATCTTGGTCGTGTGCTATGGGAGTTGAACAAGGCATATATACACTCGGTAGAGTTGAAGGGATCTGTACATAGTTGTCGCGACGAAGCTGCGCGGCTTAAGAGTTGGTTGGACGAGAAGGGTAAAGAATTGGCGGAACGAAGAGTTGACGTAGTCTCAGAGACGTTTGAGATCACCCAGGACGACGTCGAAAAAATGCACGAGTTACACGGACAGTTTGTGAAAGACGTCGAAGATTTCGAGGCAAATCAAATGGCTACTCTACGAAGTAGCTTCGAGGCTCTTATTGAAGAGATTCACAAGTCGAATTCCATCAGCGTCGATATCACTACCGCCGTTCAAGGTCTCGACGACGTAAGCATGAGTCTGAAAATGCTCCAGTCGCAACTTGCCTGTCATTTGCTAGACCTGGGTGCACTAGGGAAACGCGTGGAATTCGAAGGGGAGCTGAGTGATGGTATGAAGGCTATGGAGAGCTTAAACGACAGTCTCCGCGAATTGACAACCAAGAAAGACGGGTGGCTAGCGAATGATGCAAACGATTCGGAAGGTGTTACTCTCGCCGGCTTGCAAGAGGATCTCCAAGATCTCGGCTCACGTTTAAAGGCCTTCGTTCAGGCTCCGCTCCAAAAAGTGCAAACAAAGTACGATGAGTTCGGTGATTTATGCCGTCAACTGGACGGCACTCCGGTTATGCCCGATCATATCGACTTGCGAATGACCAAACTTAACAAATCAGTTTCTCGTCTGCAAGAGTCACTAGATACTCGATCGAGAGAGTTAGCTGTTTTGTCACAGCGTGTCGCATGGGAGAAGGAAGCTACGACGGTGTCGCAGTGGTGCACGGAAATGGATAATAACCTGGAGTCGTTCATTAGAGATAAAGCACGTTGGACTCCTGAATGCCCCATCGAGGACGTTGGTGCGCAAGAGGACGCTTTGAAAGCGGAATTGGCGGAGCTAAAGCGGCAAGTGGCTGGGTACGAGAAAGGAGCCGTAGCATCAATGCAACTCAATTTCGACGCCCTGCAATCAGCTGCGACAGATCTCAGCTCGGCCGTCCTACCGGAGCATGTTCAGAGAAAGAAAAGCACAATCCTGAGTAACATCAAACGATTACATGGTCAAATCGCATACGCCGAAGAGGTCGTTGCCCAACGGAGTGCAGCCACGCAATTCGTTGTTAGCACCATCGATCTTGAAAAGGGGGCGGAAGCGCTGAGGGAGAAATTCTTGGCCGCCCACGGAAAGTCGCCTGACCAATACAAAGAGGTGAAGCAGTTTGACATGGAGGTTTCCAGGATCATCAATGTGGTCGGATCAAAGATTACATATCCTACGCGGTCTTACGAAGGTCTGTCGTCCAAGTCCAAGGCCGAGGACGAAAACGCCAACACAGTTCTCCAAGAGACCGTCAAAGCACGAACTTCACTGCTGAAAGACCTACTGACGACTCTCCACGCCTTAATCGAGTCCAATGAAAGATTCTCGCGGCGGCGAATGGCCATTCAATCTTATATGAAGCAAGCCGAAGATGTTCGAGTGTGGATAATACCGAGGTTGGAGGTCGTTCGTAATGAAGCGCAAGATCACGTAGGAAAATTGAACAGTGTCGAACATCTAAGGGAATCACTTGGCAAAGTAGAGGCCGTGGATGCCGCTGTGAAGGCTTACGGGTTCGCGTACACCTCGCTCAAAATGACGGTGGATAAGATTATGGCGGAAATCGCCGCGGAGTCGAAGGCGACTACTGACGAAGATGACCTCACTAAGGCAGCTGGAGACTCGGCGCTGGTACGCGAGAAACAGGCCGAGATCGACGAGCTATGGCAAAAGCTTAGTCTCGAGGCTCCCAAGGTGAAGCGAGTCTTATCGGCGATCCTTCGTCTTGCCGAATTCATGGACCGTGGCAAGAACCTCCTAGAGACGTGTGACGTTTTAATCCAAGAGATCACCGCCGCAAACCACACCGTTGTAACGGACGACGAATTCGCAAAGTGGCAGCAGCACGTTGAGGAACTGGATGAGAAGGAGCTCGGGGTGATGCAAGAGCAGATTGCTTTCGAGCAAAATCAAGGAGAGGAGGATAGGCTTAAGGAAGAAGATATCACAGCCATGGAATCAAAGCTTCAACAATCAGAGCAAAAGATGTTCGAGCTCAAGCAAGTGCTGGCAAAGTTGCTGAGAAATGCGAAGCGTCATCGTATGAGCAAGGCGTACTTCGAAGACGCCGCCCATTTGGAGAGCCTTATTGCGGAAACCATGATCACGATCACCGATTGTAAACAGGCAAATGGCTTGATTAAGGGTAACTCTGCTGATGAAGACAAACAAATTTACCAGGCACTGGCAAATGCATTCAGAACGATCGAGTTGAATGTAAGCGACCGTAAGGACCAATTCGATAACCTTTGCTCGTATTACAAGTTCATCAAGCCACAGGAGGTTGAGCGTATTGATGAGATTGACGAGTTGCAGAAGAAACTTGAAGCAGATTGGCAACGACTACAACTCTTGTTTAACGCGTTTAAAGACTTTTCCGAGAAGATGGGGCGGTGGTATGAGTGTCACGGTACTGTTTATGCAGTTGAGGATGATCTTCTGGTGGGTGTGAAGGAACGTTTAGATAAACTCGCTGCCACGGGATGGAATATGTCGGAACCCGAAATAGAAGAGCTCAACACGAGGATCACTACTGGCCTTGAGATGTTGGCAGACGCACGGAGCACCGCTGATACCATCCAGGTGTTGGAAAACGAAGAATTGGAGGTCAAGGACAGGAGATTCTTCAACGAGCATCACGACCGGGCGACCGCAAGCGTGAGTGCTTTGGCGACTTCGTTCGAGGCCGGAATCCAGACCTCCCAGAAAGCGACAGCCTTCGCAAATTTTCGTGCCGAAGTAGATCGTATGCAAACAGCCTGCCACGACCAGGCGGAGACCATAACC
Organism: Endogone sp. FLAS-F59071; assembly: GCA_003990785.1. Taxonomy (NCBI): domain Eukaryota; kingdom Fungi; phylum Mucoromycota; class Endogonomycetes; order Endogonales; family Endogonaceae; genus Endogone; species Endogone sp. FLAS-F59071. The sequence goes on from RBNK01000811.1 coordinate 8,691, forward strand.
AATCGGCTTGAGGATCTCCATCGTAGCGCCTACTACTCGTACGAAGTAGAAGTCATAGAGAAGGCGCTGAGGAAACTGATTGGAGCCTCAGCTGAGAGCGATCAAGAATATCAAAAGCTTACCAGAGCGTTCAACAGTCAATTGAAGAAAGAGGCCGATCGTCTGGTCTCTACCTACGGCTTCAACCGCGATAAAGTGAACGAGATCCTCAAACGCGTCTCTACGGGCTTGACCGGGCTTGAGGAGACTTTGAATGGTGAACGCCGTCAGACAGAGCTCGTTCGTAAAATTTTCGCCCATGCCAAGACTGCCAATGACATTCGGAATTGGATGACTGGCGCAAGGGTTGCAGTCACGAATCTTCCCATTGATGTTTACCAAGTCGACGAAGCTGACCAAAGGGCGGAGGTTGAAGATCTCGAACAAAAACTCGCTGCATTCGAGCCCACTGTCGCGGCCTTCAGGGAGATGGCCTCCAAAATCTTCCGTGATGACAATACAAACAAACGGGTAGATGGCGTTGCGGCCCCGTCTGCTAGAGATGCTGTGGAAGAAAGAGCCAAGCGGGTTATGGAGGATTGGGAATCTCTAAAAGAACTCTTGGCCTCAGCAAGAGCAAACATCGGGCAAGCTCGTCGCGGTGTGGAAGTGGCGCGGAAAGTAAAAGAGATCATGATGTTGTTGGGCGACATCAAAGAACACGTTAATAACATCCAGTTGACGCCGCCCGAAGAAAGCAGCATGGAAGTTACCCCTACTTCTCCCAGAATGAATGCAGCGACCATACCTCAATCGCTGACTCAGCCTTTATCTCAGCCATTGTCTAGTATGCCGTCCGAACGTGATGCTGTTGCGGCCGAAGCTGATCTAGGTCAACTCGATCGTGAGGTCGAACAACATCTCCAGCCCAAGATCAACGATCTGGATATTATGATCACCAATATGGAAGACGAAGATGGCGCTTTTATAAGACACCGCGCGGAAATTGCAGAGGCTATGACGGGATTAATGACTTTGATGGAGACAAAGCGCTTTCAGATTGCGGAAGCCCTCAGATTGGGCGGGTTCTTGACGGTTGCTGACGAATTGGACATTTTAATGGGTGCTCTCCTAGAAGTCGTGGAGAAGTCTTCGCCGCACCATGCGCGGCTCATTGAGAATACGCTCAGCAAAGCTGATCTTCAAGCTATGCTTATTGAGCTCGATACGCGTTACAAATACTATGAGCCCAAAATTGTGGAAAAGATTGAGGAAACGAGACAGGCGGCCAGCAACTTGACAGATGACTGGAGGGTGGAGGAACGGCTGGGGATTGTCTCGGAACAATGGGCGGAGCTGCAGGCTTTGGCCGCTGCTAAAAGGGAAGAAATTCTTCGCTGTATTGAAAGACTAGAACATCCTTACTTCTCGCTTCATTCGTCCTTCAAGCCCACCACAAGCACTCCTAGGTCTCGCAAGATTTCTCTTCCCAGCGCCAAAGCACCTGCTCGTGACACGCTATCACCACCACCCGGGGGCGCCAGAGGAGGCCGTACGACTGGAGCCAGTCGAGGAGGGATCAAGACTGCGGCTTCCGCCAGCGCGTCGAGGCGTCGCGTAAGCTCAAAGCCAGCGCTTCCTGCCTCAACCAGCGATGGTTCAAATCCAGACTCGTCAAAGCCTCGTACTCGTGCCTCTCATACTCCGCGACGACCTTCGCGAACTCCAGCGGCGCCAAATCACTACGTCGCGGATCCCAAGAACGATCTTGACATACTTTTAGGGCGCATCGTCAACGAGATGCCGCACAAAGTCACTGTCAAAATGGTGCCGGGTGAGGTCGGCAAGTACTGGTTTGGCGACGTGGATCCCAAATTGGCATATTGCCGTATTTTGAGGGGAGGTATGGTGATGGTTCGTGTTGGTGGTGGTTGGGAAGAATTATCCAAGTAAGTATAAAGTGTCACTTTCTTGTCGGTTTTTCAGAGGATATAATATTCCATATCTTAGTGAAATGCCAATAAAAACGGAATAAAATATCAATCTAATCCATCGATTTTGTTTTTCCTTCAAATATTTAGGTTCCTAATGGGTAGGCTTGAGAATTTCTGTTATTTTCTTTATGAATATAATGACGCACATGGGAGGATAGGCACTACATATTCGAAAATTAACGCAATTATATTCACACATTCACAATGACATATTTATACTACAGAGCACGGAGCTATAGAGGGCAAATTCAGTCCGACCCCAAAGGTAAGGCTACAATCACCTTCTTGATTTTGGTGTATCTTAAAAAATATGACGATAATCAACTTTCACACAAATATTCACCGTACGTTCTGTGTCTTAATAGATGAGGGCACGATCCGATGGCGAAGACGATACAGGAAGCATCGCCTCTGATGGTTCCTCATACCAGGAAGCCTTCCTTACCATGCGTGCAAACTCAACTTCGCCATCTCCTTCTAGAGGGTTTTCCCCGATCGGCTCTTCCCGTAGCACGCCGCGTTCGTCCCTTACTCCGAAATCGCCTGGGCTGCGACCAGCCTCTCCTAATCTGTTAAGTCCTCAGCCCACGTATCAGGGCAAGAAGGAAGGCGACAAATTCAGCTTCCTAGATGGCACCGGTCACAGCGTGCTTGTTAGAATGAAGAAAGCTGGGGATAATGCCGTGTCGCCGGTTGTGCCGAGAAAGAAAGACTAGTCTTTGCTTTATTCGAGTAGGCCTTGATAATCTTTTGGGCTTTTTCGATTTGAACGGTTTCACTATTGGCTAGGGTACAGGGTTCAGAGCGACGCATGATTTTGTGACCATTCTTGAAAACCAGTGTAGATTTTGTAGATCTGTTATACAATTTACAATCATGGGGAGAACAAAATTGCACAAGAACACACCAAAAAAAAAAAAAAAAAAAAAAAAAAAAAAACAAAAAAAAAAAAAAAAAAAAAAAAAAAAAAAAAAAAAATCACACGTGCCTTATTTTTTCTTCATTGCATCACTATTTTTCTTCATCTTTTCATATATAACGTACATTTCTCTACGTTCATATTAATGATCGTATGTACATTCAGAATATACAACATTATTTTATTTATAACTTATTGTTTTTTTGTTTTTGGATTTTTTTCATTCAAGTCATTTTTTTTGCATTCGAAAACGTGCACATTCGGAAACAGTTATATTTTGGTAATATCTAGACAAAAATCAGTTCATATCTGTCTTTCGTACATTTTTACCCTGAAATTCCATCGCAACGCAATGCATAAAGTATACATATTACTCTAATTCCTTATCATTTTTGGCGTCTGGGATAAGCATATTGAATACGGTTTCATATTTTCTTTCTTGCCTTCAAGAGTAAAACTACTTGGCTATTGCAGTTCTATTGAAATATGTGATATAGTTACAAACTCTTTTGGCTCTTATTGGGCTGGTTACAAGATTTGGGCGTTCATGTAATTATAACTCGATGTATTGAAAATAAAACAATTTTTGGCCTGATTGACTGTTTGGCAGATGGCCGATTGGATGGATGGTATATTTTGTAGATTACATTTCTTCTAAATATAAGAGAGGAATATACCGGTTAATATATTACAGTGTTCCAATCTATCCATTTCTATCACGACCATACACTTCCTCCACTTTCAACATCGCTCTCATACGCAAGACGCACACCCAATGTAAACCAAAGTACACCGTAGGGGTTTTCAGCATTGTATGACAGTGCGTCTAGTCCCACCCGGCCTACTTCTCGCGAGGTGTAGACCGACATAGATCCAAAGAAACAACCGCAATAAAAGTAATTGGCCGTCCCCTGCTCCTTTTCATAGACTTCTGTTTACCGATCGTCGAGGCGGGCTGTCGAATTTGCTTGGCGCCGGTGGTGGCTGTTGTACTGGGTATGATAAAATTTGAGAATTGCAAAGACACAGGTGGAGGCTAATCATTTGGACACAAAGACATCTGCACATACGCTCTGCTGAATCCGCCCGATCTTCAACCTTGATGTGCTGCCTATACTCTGTGTATTTTTTGGCCGTGATGTATGCGGTCAAGCCACCTGTATCGGGAGAATTACGTGAGAGAGCCGCGACGAAGAGCAAAAAAAAAAAAAAAAAAAAAAAAAAAAAACGTTCAGTCTATCCAGACCTACCTACACCGAGAGCAAACCTGTTTCAAAGATCGAAAGGAGTACAAATGCGAAACGGATTGAGCTGCGAGAGCCATCAAGAAATGGATTGTATCCATTTACTTACCACGCTCTCATAATATTTTTTGGGTGATTGAAATTCATCTGCGCAAGATCGATTGAAACGTCCCACGTGGCGTGCATACGGTAAGCCACAGTCCTTGGATCAGGTGATAATCATATGTCTTCGTCTGGTCGTCTGGAGTCGCCATCTCGCCATCCTTGTCCTAACAATGTATTCAAGTAAATCCATGGGCTCCACCGCTCTCAAGCGTTTGATGACTGAATATAAAGGTGAGATAAAACGCAAAGATACTGTTGAATTGCGCTCATCAAGCTGACACAATTCCCTTCAATGGTTTCTTTGCAGAACTCACCTTGAACGCACCGGAGGGGATCACAGCTGGTAGGTTGCTCGAGCACCTATAAATCCTCGAACATCTAGCTTCAACGTGCCAATCAATTGTTTCTATGTTACCATTTAGGTCCGCTTACTGAAGACAACTTTTTTGTGTGGGAGGCTCTGATAGCGTAAGCTGAAGTGACTTGAATATACTAGGCTTTTGCGCGTTAGTATTATCACCTTTCACTTTGTTTTAATGCCATAACTCAATATTATTTACAGAGGACCGGATGGTACACCTTACGAAGGTGGTATTTTCCCTGCCACCCTCACCTTTCCGCGTGATTATCCACTCAGTCCGCCCACCATGAAGTTCACATGCGAGATGTTCCATCCTAATGGTATTTTCATGCACTACTTACTCATACTCGCTTGGAGTTGGGCAACATCTGTGAGAGTTTGCACTGATCGATTACCTCTTGGTGGTTGTTATAGTCTACGCCGATGGCACGGTCTGCATCTCAATCCTTCATCCCCCAGGCGACGACCCAAACATGTACGAGACCAGCTCGGAGCGGTGGAGTCCGGTGCAGAGCGTGGAGAAGATCCTGCTGAGCGTTGTGAGCATGCTGGCTGGTGGGTAATTTTTCGTGGCGCTTTTGAAATACGTTATCCTGGATGGGCAGCCATAATCACGAAATATTATATATTTAAAATATACTTCTATTGCGCATGTATTTTATTTCTTCAGAACCAAACGACGAAAGCGGCGCCAACATCGATGCATGCGTATGTAACGATCTTTTTATGATAGTTTTTGTGTAAATCCTCACTGACACTCGATCGCAACTTCTTAACGACGCTCTACAGAAAATATGGCGCGCGGACCGCAAAGAGTTTGATCGTATTGTGAGGGATAATGTCAGGAAAACACTCGGCGTGTGAGTGAAGCTGTCATATAAGCGTTGTGACGTAGATGGTGGGATGGATTGTATCAAGATGTATCAAAAAGTTTTGTTGTACCGTAGGAAAGGGAATATGTGGACAATTGTGCGAGACAGGTGATTGTTAATACGTTGATTTTTTTTTTTTTTTTTTTTTTTTTTTTTCAAGGTAGATTTGGGTAGTCTGGTAAACATTATAATGGAGAGCATGAATCGATTATTACATTACGGTGTGTTGTCAAATACATAACTATTCTACAGCTATGGTCTTCACTGAATGAAATACTATGCGACACAAACCAGTCTTGATGGCACATGTGCGTAATAACCACATGGCCCAATAAAACGTGGCACATACAGGACTGATCTTAATGCATCTGGAGGAGAGGAAAACTCAATTTTCATTCTAGGAATCTACATTTTTAAACTCGAGTACGAATAGTAAATGATCGACTATCAAGTGTTCGAGTACACCTCAGTGTTTATATCAGAATACTTTTTTTGGTTTGCAAAGTGAACCACGCGGCAGAAGGAAAAAACAAACCTTAAATCTCCATCAGCTGTATCCCCATCATCCCTGCCACTTTTTTGAGCAATGCCCTCGCCTCCTCCGACTCAAACTGCTCATCGTCCTCCCGCCTCCTCCCCCCGTCCTCCCCCGCCCTATTCCTCAACCGCCGGAACACTTCCGTATCGTCCATTCCCAGCACGCGGTGCACACGCGCCAGGTCTGGCACGGGTTCGATCTCGAGCGCCGCAAGCACGTTGATCAGGTACCCGATATCCGCGGCGAGCTGTCGCGCACCCTGCGGCGAGAGTGATGGTATGCTCAGTATTTGGTCGAGCAGAGCGTGCATTGTGCCACGCGACAATGATGTGTACCAGAGATGCGTGACCTCCTCCGGCGTCAGAGTCAGAAGGGACGACGCAGCCGGCCGCGCGGTCATTGGGGTCGTAGAAGCCACACGGGAGCCGCGGGAGGGTAGAAAGGGAGATAAGGGTACATGAACGCTGACGTCCACAGTGCTAGGGTCGTGTTCTCGTTCACCGACGAACTTGGTCGCGTCCTGCGCGAGGATTTCGGCTTGCTGCTGTTCACCAACCGCTACTGCTGGTGCCTCGTCCGCGAATGGCAGCCCCTCGACCTCAAACGCCAGGGCGTCACGATCGACAGCGTAGACTTCAAACTGTTGCGGTAGCATGAGCAGCTGCTCGCCGATCTTGGTGATGTACTCGGACGGCGAGAGGCTAAACTGCGGAATCTCGAGGTTGAATGGGTTCCGTCCTGCGCGATCGCCGCCAGATGTCGAGGCATCATCCGCGGTCCACACGGTGGTCATGGTACCCACTCCAGCCAGGTGCCTTGCGATGGGCAGGTGCACGGTGTCGAACACGAAGCGTTGACATGCACGCGTAAACTCGTGCAACGCCGCCGAGGCGCGTGGTAGCAGTGATTGGTCAGGCTGGTCGAGCGCTGACAACAGACGGCCTAGATCATAGCTATTGAGAGCCGATTGGCGCAGGAGCGAGAGCGAGGCCTTGGGGGCGGCATTGACGTGAGCGTTGGTGTGGACACTGCCGGTGGCACTGCCGGCGCCCACATTTGCAATGGTCAAGGCGGCGATAGACCCGCTGTCGGAACGCACAAGACTTTCGCGTCTGGTATGACGTGGGGAAAGCGGCGCGACGAGGCTTTCGCGGCGTTCGAGGCGCGGAATAACACTCTCGCGCCTAGGCCGGTCTGCGGCGGGGAAGTACTCGTCATCATCTCCGTCCACGGCGCCCTCATCGACCAAAGCGCGCGTCACTGCCAGTGCCTTGCGCGTCCGATCCTCGAGTGCCGCCAGTCGCGCCGCCATCCCGCGGCACGTAGCCAGCAGGCGCAGCGCGGCTTGAAAGTTGGACCAGTCGCCGTTGTCGAGCTCGTTCTCATCAAAGTCAAAGTCAAAGTCCGAATCGTCCCCGCGGTCCATTGACCGTCGGTCAGTCGAGCGCCGGTCCATCGAGCGCCGATCCATCGGGCGCCAGTCCATCGAGTGCCGGTCCTTAGTCGCCACCTTGCCCTTACCTCCAGGCACTACCCCACCGGCCTTCTTGCCGGCCTCTTTTGGATCCTCGTCGAGCCCACAGTCAACTCTGACCCGCTTCAATACTTCACCGAATCCCCGCGCCACGTCCTCAAAGTAGCCGTTCAGTGTGACTACAAGCCCTGCACCCGCGAACCCGTGTGTCAGGTCGGCACACCGTCCGATGGAAGCCTCAGCGAGAGCAAAGACACGGGTGACGGCGTCAGTGAGCTGCTTAGCCGGTTCGATAGCCGTGGAGGTCGCCGCGTCAGGCGGGCGGAGCGCGGAGGTGAGCTGGTTGGAGAGATAGGTGCGCTCGTAGGCGGCGTAGTCGCGCTGAAATTCATGAAATGGATCGTAGAGGATGTAGGCCCAGGTGTGCGGATCATCATGAGCGCGTAGGGAGGTCATAGGGAGATGCGGAATTTTTCGGTGGGTTGCGGTGGTAGAAGCGGTGGTTGTATTGGTAGAGGTGGTTGTAGTGGTGGAGGTCTCGGGAGCAGCGGTGACGGTGGGCCGCGCAAACACGCGTTCGAGGGAGGAGCCGAACTTCTCAGTGGCGGCGAATGCTGTGATGATGTGTGGGAGGCATTCTTCCCCGTAACGGTCGACGACTACGGCGAGGCGCGTGGAAACGGTGGGAACAAGGGAAGAGAAGAGAGCGCGGACGAGGGACTGAATAGTAGAGCGGGGGTCTGGAAAGATACTGCCGCACCAAGCGTATTCCTCGTTGAGGACCACAAAGCATTCCTGGTAGAATTGCGCGAGCTGGATGAGGCCAACGTTCGAGTCCTCCAGCAACGTCTGCTCGCGCCACATGTTTACGAGAGGTTCCTTACGCGAGTCAAAGTAGCAGTCCATAAAGTCGCTCGTGCGCTGGATCCGGTCGAAGATGACAAAATACTTGTGGCACGCCACGGCGTCGTGATCCACGAGCGCCTGCACGAGCTGTGGCCTCACGGCGCGCTCGAGCTCGTTTTGCAATCTCTCCAGGAGGGCGCGGCGCTGCTCATACTCGGGGGTGTTCTGGAACACGTTAAGGCTTCGCCTCGCGTCCTGCAGCCTGACGGCGGCGCGGTCGTGGTCCCCTGCGGCGAAGATGCGCGAGGCCTCGGACTCGAGGTTAGACCAGTTCTCGGCCTCGCGCAGGGCGGCGCGGCAAGCTTCCATGCGGTTCTTAACTAAGTCGAGCTGCTTGAGACGTTCAAGGGCGCGTGAGGTGTCGTTCTCGACGCGGGAGAGATCGTTGCGGACGGCTTCCACACCGGCTTTAGTGGATAGGGCATCCTCCTTCATGAGCTGAAGGTCGTACAGAGTGCGCGGCATGCTCTTGACGGCGACATCAGTGGTGTGGGCGAGACGCTGAGAAACCTCTTGGCTGAGGATCTGGAGCTTGGTAACGAGCATGGTGGCATGCTGCTCAAGCGAGAGATCAGTGTTAGATGTCGGAGAGCGGGCGTACGCGTCGTCAAAGACCTTGACATCCTGAGTGGTGTCGACTAGCCCAGCCATTAGAACATCATTGGCCTCAGTATCGTCCCCATCAGGTATTTCCGCGTCATTCTGGGAGCGGTGGTGGTGCGAGGATGTGACGAAGGGAGAGCGCGAGCGGTGGTTGCCTGCGGCGAGGGAGCGGTTGATCCAGGACTTGATGTCAAAGTCGTCGGAGAGGAATGCGGAGAAGTCGACTGTGGTGGAGGAAGAGGAGAAGGACCTTTGAAGGGGCGAGGGGGGAGCGAAGAGGATCCGGTGAGGAGTTTGAGGGATGTCTTCGGACATTCTTTGTTTTCTCTTTCGCGGCGGCGACTTGGAAAAAGCCGAACGCTGTGACGTCATCGCGCGCCGCTAAAACAATCTTTTCCGCGCCTTCCGCGTCGTCGTCTCTCCACCGCGTCCGTCTTTGCTCGCTTCTACCATGAGCCAGCTGCTGCCGCCTCCCTCCGAAAAGACTCAGATATCGCAAGAGGACCAGGAGATAGACGCCCCCTTGGTTTTTCAATGCATCCACTGTAACACAATCGTCGCCGACTCCTTTGCCTGGTTCGAGTCGCAACAGGCCCTCAATACAATCACACTGTATGGTGAGCCTTTCTGGCTTGTTGGAGCTTGTTTTCCAGGTTAGATTTGTCTCAGGCACTGGAAGTAAACAGGTCTTTTCCTCCCATGCGGGCAACCTAGCCCAACCAAACAATGTAACCGTTGGCGCCGAACTCGCCTTTGCGAGAACCGGGGCCGATCTTGGAAGGTAGGTTCGCGACCTGGGCTGCAAAATAAAAACTGTCTTGATAGAAACGCTCCATGAAATCAATACGCTTTATATTAACGGTGCTCATTATTATTATCCTACCAACCCTTGTTCTCTACTGAAGCGCCTACAAACCGATCTGTTGTATACGATGCGGTCACATTGTTGGCAAGGTGTACAAGGTGACACCACGGTGGATGGACCATCTAATGTAAGCATTTAATTACTATTGTCTTCCAATATCCTAGCTCACACTTCTGCTCATATATCTTCCACTTCGCTACAGCGATAAATACACGTTCGATTTAGGCACCGTATCCGTGTAGGTGGTTTGATATTTTCAGTATTTGCCGCATTCATGGATATTCAATGCTTTGGCACAATTCTCAAAACAACCAAGCTTGATTGAAATCCTCCCTTTATTTTCAGATATCAACTTGGTCGCTATATCAACCCTTCTACGATATCACCCTCGCTCACCACCATGATCGATGACCTTCCTACGTTACCGAACGCTCGGGAAACCCGTAGGTCCATGGAAAAGGTATATTATTCGAAAGGCTGTAATATGTAAAGTAGGTTATAAGCATGCATACGCATGATAAGCCTCCCCCGGCTAACGATTACCTTCCATGTCCGCATCACAGATGCAAAAACTCATTTGTCTCTTCAATGAGCGGCTCCTCCAACTCGAGCAGGAGATGGCTCGGACCACGTTGTTGCCGCCGTCGCCGCCACAACAACCACAAACCAACCTGATCGACGAGCCTGGCGACGATACCGATACCCCGCTCGAAACGACGTCCGGTACTCTTCCCCTGCCGCCCAACCCGCAGCCGCCCAACTCGCAGCCGCCCAACTCGCAGCCGCCCAACTCGCAGCCGCCCAACCCGCAGCCGCCGGCGGCCACGGAGGCGGTCGCACCGCAGGTTCCATCTTCAACCGCCATCACCGCGCCCACCCCGTCGCGGCCGGCCACGCGATTGTCTAGGGACGGCGCGAGCCCAGTGGCGTCAGAGTCGCGGGAGACACGATCGGGTGTGCGGGGCGGAAGAGGGGGGGAGGCCATGGCGTGGGCGACGGCGAGGGAGAAGAGGAGAAAGGACAACGAAGTAGGGGGGGGAAGGAGGACGCGCGGAACGGAGGGTTAGTGCTTTTTGCTTTTTGCTTTGTTTTAGACTGGTTATTAAGATATCCTATGATTAACGCGTTATTTTATTTTATTTATTTTTGTTCCACTGCCTTTGTCCTGTGCAGATAAGAATGATGATGCTAACATGCCACGCAAGCGATTTCGACAGCCCACGGGGAGGTGATTGTGTGGGCGAGATTTTCAAGATACCGCGGCTGGGGATAATTTGACATATGGAAAATCCCAACCTCGTGCCTTTTTTTTTATATTTATTTATTAGTCAACGTCAACACACGTGGTGTGAATCAAGGATTGTTGCGATGTATTGTGCTGTTCTATCCTTTCATCTTTTTTGCTTCAAATCGGCCGTTATCTGCATATTTTTTGGACGGATGTATACACGCAGTTTTTTTTTTTTTTTTTTTTTTTTTTTTTTTTTTTTTTTTTTTTTTTTTTTTTTTTTTTTTTTTTTTTTTTGTATTCTCGAGACATTACCATTGCTATTTCATTCTGTTTAAAGCTATTATTTACTTGGGTGAACTGATTTGTGCGGGTTGGTACATGCGTTCCGTCTTTTGAGCATTTCCTAATTTTATTTTTTTTTTGTTTTTGG
>RBNK01000812.1:0-20210 GCA_003990785.1 Endogone sp. FLAS-F59071
TTTTGAGTTGTCGCGTGTCGCGTGGGTGATATAATTTTGTTTTCCCTATCCTCTTTCTCTCTCTCCCCTCTCTCTCGGCCCAGCCGTCTCCAAAAAAAGTAAAGTCATAGGATCTAAAACTTTTACAATCCAATTGATCTTTTATTATGCGATTTGAATGATAAGCTTCACCGCTTTCAATTTTTTATTTTATTTTATATACTTTGATGCAATGACCAAACCTTCAGGGTTACTCGAAATAAGTTAAACACCCAAGTCAAGAGAAGAGGGGGCCAGATCGATCCGAATCTGGCAATCGACGTTTTTTTTCTTTTAGGCTTCAAGGGTCCAAGGTTGGGCAATCGATAATATCAAAAGTCTGTCCTCATGAACGGATTAATCCGGATCGGATATGTTTCGGAGCCTCAAGTTTAAAGAATGATGATTGAAGAGATCATGTGAGAAAGAGTTACAATTGTTGGGAATGGGAAAAGGACGTGTCTCCACCAGATTGCTAAATTCATTTCCTTTTCCGGGACGACTCGCGTGCAGTAACCCGTCCAATGGCATGTGGCAAAGCATGCCAATCGGTCCAGTTTGTGATCCGCCCCAAGACCCGATCAGGCCGAAACCGACCACATGGCCAGGGTCCGTTGCCCGATCATGTGGTGCAAACCATACTCGGGGCAGATTCAAATTCCAACGGCCGACGCCATCATCCCCTTTCCTCTTGCCCTTAAAGACCACTGCAGATGCCCGCACTTCTCTCAACCATTCCACCACCATGACGAGGCCTCTACTGCATACAAGACGCCTCGCGAAAGAACTAAGAGGTTTGGAAAAAAATAATAATTCATCCTTGCCGAACCGTACCAGTCTTGCTGCGAATTAACTTTTTTTTTTTTTGTTCCTTTACAAACTTTAGACCTCTCCACAAATCCTCCCGAAGGACTGACGGTTGTCGATGCTGATGACTTTAGAAAGTGAGCTACTTTTTCATTTTTATTTATTTATTTTACATTTTTACCGCATATTTTTTGAAGTTATCCCCCACAATGCTTACCTATACATCAAAATATAGATGGAGGTTATCCTTGGACGGCGCTCCCGGTACCCTCTATGAGGTAAAATTTCATTTTTTTTTTTTTTTTTTTTAATTTTTTTTTTTTATTTTTTTATGTAAAATTTCTTTTTTTTTTTTTTTTTTTTTAATTTTCCTTCTTAATTGTTTAACGGAAAAAATTCCCGAAAAATTTTCAGGGAGAGCGTTTCTTGTTGGAGGTATGTATTTCGTGTTGCATGTTTTTCGGGATACAAATCTCTCAAGTGTCTCCCGCATTGTGTCGGACTTCTCCGCAGCGTCAGTGACTGACTTTTTGCTTCTGCTTTTACCCAAAAAAAAAAAAAAAAAAAAAAAAAAAAAAACAGTTTCGGTTCACCGCTGACTACCCTCTTGAGTCGCCGGAAGTCGTTTTCGTGTATCCCGAAATACCACTGCATCCCCAGTACGTCTCGGCTTTTATAATTGCCACAGTGAAGTTTCACGTTAAGATAATCCTAACTCATCATTTTCTTCTCTTTTTCTTGTTCGGGAATTAAAATTAACAAAAAAAAGTGTATGTTAACACTCTACTTTTTTATTTTTATTTTATTTTTTGTTTGCTGGTCGCATACGTCCTCTTCGTTCTCTACTTAACGTATTTTCTTACTTCCGATACCAAAGATATATTCCAATGGCCACATATGCCTGAATATTCTTTACATGGATTGGGTTCCTATCCAGACCGTAACGCAGATATGCCTTTCGCTCCAATCAATGTTGTCAAGTTGCAAATTTAAGGTAATGGCTCAACTGTACATCATTTCCCGATTATGTCCTTTCATTTATTAATCGCGTATTTTGTCATGTACCACAGAGACGACCGGCGGACAATGAAGTATACGTGAGATATGCCGGTACATCACCCAAGAAAACCGGTTGGACATTCCAGTATGTTTCCAGATAACAATTTTGACGGCAATTGGTGCTATTGGTGCAACCTTCCACGTTGATTTTGACCAATACATGCATTTCCACGCTTACTTTCACCAAACAGCGATGACACGGTGTGACGTGGCCTGTAAATATACTAATTGGTTCACTTGCAGCTTGGGTTTGGCGGATTATTGCTTTTAACTTCACGAACAATGTTTGCAGCATTTCCACAACATTTATGTCGGATTAGCATACTAGACGTCATATTTCTGTTTCATTTTGTCATTTGTTGCTTATCACTGTTCATTTGTTGCTTATCACTGTCACTCGTGTGCTTTTGTTTTTTGTATCAATAAATTCGCATCAAACGACTTGGTCGGGATTCGAGCAATCCCAGCAATCCCCCTGATCACTGCGATACCACGATACCACGATACCACGATACCACGGTACCACGATACCACCACGATACCACAACACCAACACCACGCACGATGCCAAGATATCACAATGACCCTGGGCACGCTGTCGGCTCGGGCAATACGGTGGCTTGTGTTCGGCAGGTGATGATGATGTCATAATCTCGATTGCTCCTCTTTACAAGATGCAACGATTCGGGCGTTTCATCGCCCCTGTGCTATTCAAATCTCTAAAGCCTACAACCATCCGATCATCCATGAGCATGAGCATCTCGTCTGCCAGCTCAAGCGTAACCGCTGCTTGCGTTATTATCGGTGATGAGATCCTCAACGGCAAGACAAAGGATTCAAACTCTAATTTTTTGGGTAAAATTATTTGGACATTTATTTTTTCCCCACTACGTACGTAGTGGAGAAACTTTGGTCGTATATGGATATTTTATAGCACGTTCCCGTTCTGACACCTTTTTTTTGTCTTATTCTTGTTCTTTCTTTTTTTCCTTTCCTTTTGATCCATTCATAAGCCAAATACCTATTTAACATGGGTATCGATCTGAAACGCATCGAGGTCATTCCCGATGAGCGGGACGATATTGCAGAAACCGTGCGCAAGTTGTCGGGCAAGTTTGATCTGGTATTTACAACTGGAGGGATTGGTATGTTGTCCCATAACTTGGCTTGCTTGTTTTGTCAAGGTCAGGTGTCTGTGGAGAGAGAGAAGGGGAGTATACAAGCCAGAATCATCATTGCCGTATATCATCTAGGGCCCACCCATGACGATATTACGTACCCTTCGATCGCCCACGCGTACAACCTCCCCCTCACTCTTGATACAACCACCACCGAGCTCATGCATAAATTCTCAGTCGATAAAATTGCCAATCGGGTTCTGACTCCGGAGCGCGAACGCATGGCCCTGTTTCCCGATCCGGCACGTATTGTCCGCCCCTGCGACGACCTCTGGGTTCCCATCGTGATTGTAAACTCCAACATCCACATCCTTCCGGGAATCCCGCGTCTTTTCGAGAAGCTACTGAGTGGCTTTCAACCCTACCTCCTTGAGGTTGTTGAGCAGCACGGCCGGTACCACTGTGAGCAAATCGCCACCTCGCTTCCCGAAGTCGTCATCGCCACTGTTCTTAGCGAAATTCAGGAGAAAGTGGTAGGCGACCGAATCAAAATCGGAAGTTATCCCAAGTGGAGCCTCAGTCCGGGTGATGTTGAAGATAATGTCAACGTCGTGGTCAGCGTCGTGGGAAAGGACGAGGCGCGGGTGAAGGAAGTGGCCGAGGAGATTAAAATGAAGATTGACGGTTGGCCGTTTATTTCCGAAGAACGAAATATTCCATAGGCGAATTTACCCAGAGATTTTTTTAAAGAAAAAGACTTTGCATTATAAAAAATGCTAAATTTAAATTTAAAGGTTTTTGCAAGCAAATTTACCTGCGAGTCGTAACAATTATTAACGAGGATGTTCGAAATCGCGTTTACTCCTTTGTTTGTATTTTTTTTTACCCAAATGAGATTGGCCTAATCTCTTTTTTCCTAGTGTTTATTTATGGGATAAAAATAAAATTCCGCATGTATCAAACAACGATGAGTCAAAGCGGGTGCTTGAAATTATAATTATCATCAACTCGGAACGGCGCATGTTTTACTTATTTTGAGCTATCTAAAAATTCATGGACGAGAATGCATCTTCCTGAAACACCCATTTAATTATATAGATAAAGCTTGCGATTCTCCTATTAAGGGATTATGGACACTCTGAGGAAGAGGAACGAGCATCCTTCCGAATCACCTTCAGGTTAGAGATCGAACCACTGGATTTTCCCATCGAGGTAAACTTCCCTTCGAGGTAGACTGGCATCGAAGGCCGCAGTCGTGTACGACCTTGGCGGTTTGTCTATGTGGATCATTACTGCGGTAGGCCGGCTAATTTTTTACCGACATAACATTCGCTGCGGCAGGCAGAGATTATGATTTTCGCAACTTGTTTTTTCATTTTTCATTTTTCATTTTTTTTTTTTTTTTTTTTTTTTTTTTTTTTTTTTTTTTTTTTTTTTTTTTTTTTTTTTTTTTTTTTTTTTTTTTCATTCGAGATAGACTAGATGGTCAATGGCATCGAGGCAAGCTGATTTTGCTAATACAGATAAGGGATAAGGTCGACTTGGTTTCTGGGGCACTCATTTTCACTTCAAGAGACGACATAATATTTTGAACTATAGGAGGGGTATATAGCTGCTGATACGTTCTAACCTTAAACACATTAAAAACAAAGACTTTAGTTTATACACTTATGGGATGCTGTGTGACTAGGCGAATGAAACTTTCACCGTAAAGTATTCGGATAAGGCTGAACCTTTGAAGCGATCACTTTCTATAATGGATGACATCATCTAGTAGCGCGCAAACTCGGTTGCAATAGAGACAGTCGCAAAGCTATATAAACTGGGGGGCACCTGAACTGTAACAGGCAAGAAAGCCCATCATGGCATCCTTAACCTCCTCCCACCTCATTGACTCCTTCACAAGCATCTCGAGGGGCCTAATGGCATCAATTCGTGATGCACCCAGCACTAGCGTCTTCAGCTCAATTGCGACTGTCGCCACTGTGTACCTGGTATTGTTTCATGTCCTCGAGGTTAACAAACCGGCCTCATATCGGAAAATACCGTCGAAGACCGGCTCCATCATCAGGAGCATGTTGTCCAGGCTCAATGTGCCTGCCACTTATGAGACCTGCAAAGATCTCTTTGAAAAACACGGGATCCTGAGGGTAACATATTTTACAGCTCCAAATCTATTGTGATCTGAATGCAGATAAGTTCAACAATTACGCATTATTCCTGTAGGCCAACTTGATTCAATCCGAGAGAGTCGAAGTTGCCTCTCCCGAGTACGCCAGAGTGATTCTCACTCAGCTCGGTAGGCTAAAACTACATTATTGCTTACTGCTTCTTGAAATGGTTTTTGTTTTTGACGTACATATATTTATTTGTTCTCATTTATACCTTGTGCAATTTTACAAAGATGACTTTCCAAAAATTGATCTGGCCTCAAAAGATAAGAATTCACTCATTGTTCTTTTTTTTGGAGTCAATCTTGTATTTTCCAATGACGAAGTATGGAAAAGGCATCGGCGCGCCGCGAACCCAGCTTTCCATCGCGCGTGGAATACCCAGGTCTTTGGAGAGGTTACGTTGCGCTTATTTGAGAAAATAGATAGTCTGATAGACAAAGGGCTTTTGTTTGATGTCCATGATTTTTCACAAAGGTGAGTGGTGATTGTGTTGGTCTATATAATCTTTGGTCAGAACTACTAGAAAGCTTGATTTACTCGTTGATCGAAACATGACAACGCAGCTTCCTCCATAAACTCAACCACTACATCATATTTGCATTCGCTTCGACTGATTAACGGTTTCAAGACTTACCTTGGATGTCCTGGGCAAAGCAGTTTTCAACTTTGATTTTGGGGTATGGATAATTCCTCCCGTTCTTGTTTTACGTATATTTTGTTTGATTTTTTTATATTAAATTGCATTAGCTATAAATCGTGCAGTCCATCGAAAATCCTGATGGGGATTACGTCAAAACCTACAATGAGATTATGAAAGGCACGTAGGTCAAGAATCGGTCTTACCTTTAGCTTTGATTAACACTTGCACAAAAGCTAATTGCCCCTCATACCTTGCAATTTATTAGGTGCAAACAACCCACTCTACTTTATGTTCCCTTGGCTGGACTACATTCCTTTCGTTCGTCGTAGGAAAACCTTCGCCAGAGTACATCACTTCAACGATCTCATCGACGGTTTGATTGACACTCGGCGCAAGGAGCTTGCCGTTAGTGGAATCCCCGACAACAAGCACGCTGATCTCTTAACGCTGATGATTAAGGCTGGCAAGGATCAAGAAAAGGGCCCGAAGGACATGAGTTTAACCGATCTGGAGCTGAGGGTGGGTATTCTTGCTAATTGCGAATCATATTTACGGTGGCATGGTGTATTTGGTATTCACTAAAGATGGCCATTTTTTCCACAAACCAGAACAACATGACTATTCTCTTTTTGGCCGGAGTAAGTACCTCCAAGCAAACCAGATTTTTCAATTTAAGCATGTTAATAATAATAATACCGGAATAACGGTATTCCGTCATGACAATGTCTCACCAACACTTTAAATAATTTTGAAGCATGACACAACAGCCAATTCACTTGCGTGTGCTATGTATTTCCTCGCCGTTCATCAGGTAACTGAACAAAATAACTTATTATATATGTTTCAATACTTTCCCATTGAAACTTCACCTAAAAGCCGCACATACTACGTATTTATTAGGACGCGCAACGTAAAGCACGCGAAGAAGTTCTCGCTCTCCTTTCTGCTAATTCTACAGCCTTGGCCGTGCCAACTTTCGATGAAACCAAGCAATTGCCATACTTGACCAACGTGATCAAAGAGACTCTCCGTCTGTGCCCCTCTGTCGCAGCCGTTTCAGGACGCATGACTACCCGAGACGTGCCTTTGGGCGAATATGTCATACCGAAGGGTACGAGCGTTGGAATCAATGTTTGGGCCTTACATCACTCCCGCAAGATCTGGGGTGACGATGTTGAGGAATTCAAGCCCGAAAGGTTTAAGGACCATGTCGTCGACGAGAAACTTGCAGATCCCGATGCTACCAGTCCAGCCGTGGGAGAGGGAAAGAGGGATAACTATGCTTGGTTGCCCTTCAGTTTTGGAGCAAGAGCTTGTGAGTTAATTATCATCTAATCTGGCTATTAACTCAACTTTGAGCCAGGAGATGCTTACAAGGGGGCCAAACAATTTTGAATCTTTTCTAGGCATCGGCATGAACCTTAGCTATCTTGAACAACGTGTCGTTCTATCGATGCTTCGTAAGTGTTTTCTATTTTTTACAATCATAAGAAACGCGGGAAACTAAGCGCCAAGATAATTCACAGCAATATCGGAAAACTTACAAAGAGTCTGTAACAAATATTAAACATTGATACTCTTGTCTTTTTGCTACCAGTGCAAAAATACGAATGGGTCCTCCCTGCCGACTCACCACATAAAGAGAAGCTCCAATTCGCCCCAGGCAATCTCTTGCGACCTCTAGACCTCCAAATCCAGTTCAAGAAGCGCTATTGAAGGTGGTTAATATCAAAGCCGGATCAACGGTAGCAGACCACTGGTCGCAGTTATTCATTTTGCGGATTCGAGGCCTTTGCGTTAGTTCTGAGCTTGAATTGTATGCCTCGAGCATAATACTATTGGCCAATATTTATAAATATTAAAATAGCTCCTTTGGTGTTACATTTGAATGCGCTGTTATGATGATCAAAGGGCGTCCGTATAATGTCCAACTTGATTGTAGATTTGCCTATACGCAAACCCTAGAAGGGAGCATTCCGACCAAAGCTTATTAATGTTCTAATAAAGGTGAAAGCGAAAGGCGTATGACGTAAGGGGCTGGGTTACTATTACCTAGTAAAGCTTCGAGAATTGATTGGGTGGGACGAAGCGGAAAACTAGATTTCATTTCCGGAACTTTATGTTGGATAGATAGGATTAGGCAGGAAACGAAAAAAACATGTCTTTCCGAAGAGCGTACACGACACGGAAATTTCCACAAACCCACTTGATAACGTAATACACCCCCGAATATATTTATTCCCTGCCACTCCACTGAAAATCTTCTTCCCTCCAAAATTCATTCCGTTTGTAAAGGCTGGGAAATAAATACATGAACAAAACATATTTTGCATGCACATGCTCTCCATATGAAGGAAGACTCTCTATGTGAACTCTTGTGTCCTCCACCCTTAGAAAAACCGTTGCATTCCATTGAGACAACCAAAAGTTTATTTTCCTTTTTTCCTTATCATTTGGTCATCCGCTCAGCCACGAATATTTTTTTTCCAACAAAGGAACGGTTGTACAAGCATGTGGCCCGTACGCTCGATGCCTTATGGGGCAAAAGCAAAGGTGCCCATATATATTCCTTTCAGCTTAATAGCAGATGCCCGCCGCCATACTCTGTTCTAGAATTCCAGAATTTGCTGCGCTTGTTTTTAAAAACGTCATCATCACGGATTTTCGCTTTTAATCCCGATTGTGAAATTGAGGAATAAGGCAAAGAAAAAAAGTGTGGCCCAGTTTTAATTACACATGAAGCCGCAGTACATAATGAGAGCGACGAATGGAGCACACGTACACGCTAGTTATAAAATTCCTCTCCGAATATCTGTTATGCTGTTGAGGGATGGCGCCCAGCGCTGAAACCCCCACACCAACGATTATGCCAAATCAAATTGTCCTACTAGTCTGATAATAAATATTATAATTTACATATTACAAGAAGACAAGAGTCCGAGGGATGCAGTATTACTGACACACTCATAATTCTCTTCTTTTTCGAGAGGCAAAAAAGACATCCGACTTCAGCCCACACCGTGTTGTACCATTAGCATTAGATAACTCCATCCGAATCTCTGCCAGTTTTCGATCTGGATAAACCTAATTTCTTGACCCACTTCTTGAGTGTTTTTAGACCTGCGGGCCGGTTTGCAGAGATCTGCTGCCTCGGATTCCCTTGCGGAATCACATCCTGCTTCAGATTCTCTTGCAGAATTATCCCCTGCCCCAGATTCAATTGTGGCATTATCTCCGCGATCTTCCCCTCATCTACCTGCAGCAATTGTGAGCTCTCGAGCTCCTGTACACGGGATTTTAAGCGAGCGATCTCATCCCTCTGTTCCTTGATCAACCCGGCAGCTGAATGCGAGAGTGACACGGTCAATAGAGAACAAAGAAACGTCGAGACTGGATATTCCAAACACAGAGCATAACTTACAATAACAGACAATGCCCTTCTTGGTAAGATCCTGATCGGTAGGATTTCTCTCAAATTTTGTGAAGGTTTTCGCTAAATGAGGTTTGGCAGTATGAACAAGTTTGATCAGGGCACTGTTAAAGTTACCGCGGTACCGTTTGTCCTTCTCAATTTCGGAGGGCTCAGCCGTGAATTCGGGGACTGCAGGAAGTTCAACGTCACTACCGAAACTAAGTTTATAGTTGAATTAGATTCGTTCTGGATGTTAGCCTGCAAGCGACACTTTGGATTCAAGTGACACATCTGATGAACTTACTTTGTTTCGTTATTCTTCCTGATTGGTGAATCAGCAGCAGATGCCGTTTTGTTCCTCTTTTGCCTCTTCGTGAGGAATTTTTCGACACTTGACCTACATAGATGGCAAGATATAAGTTTCATCCCCTACGTTTCACCAAGTCGTAAATAATATCAGGGAGGAGCAAGCTCAACCTTTTAGATGTGTCAGAGATTTTACGCCGAATACCATTAGGTGCTCTAAATCGAGTCGATAGAGCCAGTAGGTATATTAATGCTAACAACGCGAAAAAAGTATAGTACAGTATTAAAAGTAACATTAAAAGGCATACCTATGTCCAAAATGCAGCTCAGGCTCCTTTGTGGTATTATCGACATCCTTGTCAACAACAGCGACGTGGTTGCAAGGATATCTGAGAGTAATAATGAATCTATTAGCATGTAAAATACACGGGTACTATAAGCAATATAGGTTCGGAAAACTCATTACTCAGGATTATTGTAATCTCCAGCTCCAGCCTGGAGAACGTCAATAAAACTCTCATCAGGATCCCAGGTGCCCATCCCAATACGTGTCTCGGTAGTCCTTTGAGAGGCTTCATGGCCCGAGGTACTGTGTGGGTAGTTTCCGTTGTCATTCATGAGCAGTGTTCTGAGCTGGAAAGGTAAAGGCGGACATCAGTATTTTATGGCACAGTAAGAGAGGAAGATATATATGAGTAAAATTGCTCGCGCGAACCTACGCACTGAGCAATAGCCAAATTGTATTGTGGAACGTTGTACATACTCCGCAGCTAGGTTTTGCCCACGTATATCATTCCTCACTTTTCATATGTGAAAAGAGCTGATAAGGTAGGCATCCTGCATTTCGTGGACCTGCTAGACTTTTTAACTTTCTCTGATCTGCTGCTTGGTTCGGCGAAATGATGATCTCCGCGTATTCCTGTGAGATGCCCCGTGGTTACATGACAAGTGGAGAAGATGCCAGATAGGGAAATTTGTGGTTATAAACGTCGCACCTCTCGGATTCCTACCTCGTATAGCGTTTTTAAGGTTTAAAGATCGCCACGGAGAAATTGCAATGGACATTGCACAACACTGGAGGTTGGATCCGTGGGACTTTATGAATAAAAAGCACATCCCCGATCTGTCTCCCACGCCGATTTTTCCACACCGCTGGTAAATAAAGAGCTGCGCAAGTCGTGGAACATAAAGTCCAATTATAAACAAACAATAATGACGAGGATTAATGTGTATTTGAGAAATTTCTTCCTAAATTATCCTCTGCCTATTTCTACTGCGACTTTGCCCCCCGAAAACTCCCCTCCCTCAAAATCATTACTTGGTGTACCAGTCAAACACATTAATTACCTATTGGTATCACTTCCCCTGATCTGCCGTGTAAGGTTCAATCACACTTCCATGATAGGAGGCTAAGTTGCCGGAAATTGATTTGGATGTATAAGTTAGAGGGAAACAAAAAAAAAAAAGGTTAAGGACAGCAAGGCAAGAGTTTTCGGTCGAGCAAATTGACTGGCCATCGGCCCATCTGCCATCGGTCCATCATCCATGAAGTTCTAGAGATCGAAGCTAGAACAGTCGGCACGCTTTTATTATCACTTAGTTTTATCTTTTGCTTTTTTAGATACGTGTTTCAGCACGCACGTAACACGAAAGCGTTCCTGAGCCTCATAATCACAATGAGCAGCAACCGCTGTTACTACAGCGCATCGGACTAGACTCAGTTGTATGCATTTCAACCTCGACATTCTTTATGCTCGATTTAGCAACTCTCTACTATGGCAAACAAAATTGCTTTCCAGCCTGAGGGATTCATACCGGAAGCTGTTGTCTTTTTAAGTAACATTGTCAGTAGGAGGGGTATCAACGTCCATACTTGATAGATGTTTAGTGAACAACTGAGCTAGTTGGAGACGTTAAGGCGACAAATATATGCAAACTATCGTATTGCCAGCCCGAATAAGTGGAGTCCTGATATGACAGTGTTGAGGCACAATTTCCCACCGGTACCTATCTCCGTCACCTGACTAAGGGAGTTCCATGCTGAAGGATAATATGGCTGAGAGATGCATAGTCTTTTAAACGGGCAGCTCTAGTGTCACAGTATGATCTCACAAAACAATTTGTAATGGGAAATGTGCGCCACCAGCGCAAAGGGCTCTGAGATTGGCGGGTCGCAGCAGAGCAGAGACCTGCAAGACTGCCGGAAGTTTGCCAAAAATAGGATTTCCAAAAAAAGTAACAAGAAGAACATAATGGAGTACAAACCATGGTGTGATGCAATGCGCGTCCTCGTGATGTACACGATTTTTTTTAGGTGGGTATTTATATCGCATATCACTCAGATAAACCCTATCAAAGTATTTGGCACCACTTAATCTAAATATAGCTTGTTTAGCTCTAGAATGAATGGTGACTTTGAGCATCCTCTATTAATATCACTATTATTCTTAAAGTATTCTATCCTTCTAGGTTATAAATCATTTGCTTATTTTTATTTTATTTTTTTTTACTTTACTAGTAATTATTTATTATAGTTAGCAATAATAAATAAAATATATTTACTATTATTATTAGCAAATTAATAAAATATTCTAATATAGCTTAGTTATCTATTATTTTATTTAATATATAATAAAAAAATACTAATAAGCTTTTTTTTAGTTATAAAGTATAAGTTGCAAACTATAAATACTATAAATCAATGTTCATTATTAAGAATTAATAAATAAATATTTATAAAGAGTTAAATTTTTTTTTTGATTTTTAAATTTTAAATTATAAAAGATATTATAAACTTATTAGGAAAACATTTTAAATAGTTTGTAAACAGTATTACTAAGAGCTATGAACAAAACAGCTACAAGCATAGATGCTAGTTATAGACTATAAACTGTTTTTTTATAAACTTGCTAGAATAGTATATGAATAGTATACAAATAGTTCAAGAATAGTATTATAAAATGATGAACAGTCTAGAACAACCTATAAACAGTCTACAAGTACAGATGCTAGTCATAGACTACAGACTGAAAATATCTTCCTGATGCTATTATAGTTAACTATAAGATAGTATATAATTTTTAAAAATTATTATAATATTTATATATTATTATAAATTATATATTTTTTAAACTCATTTTTAAAACAGAAATTTTTCATATTTATTTATTAATTTATAATAAAGTTAATAAGTTTAACTTGCTAAATATATTAAATGTTAAAATAAATAAATAAAATGTTATATATTGCTAAACTATGAATTTCTTAATAATATTCAAATAAGAGCACTTCTTATCAGCTTTGAAGAAATCAAGGTAAGGAATGCCAAAAAGATAGAAGTGATGAACAATTGGTTACATTTTTTAAAACTAGCCTTTTAATTGTTCAATACTTTGAGTATTATTTACTTTTGATATCTCTTACCTTATGCGTCTTAATTTATTCCGATTTGTCAGTTCTTCGGCGGCAGAAGGTCAGAGGGTCCGAGAGAAGTTTAGCTAAAGAACTTATTTGGATGAGACAGGCTTTCAAACCTTAAATCCTATTTTCTCACTCTGATTTAGAAAGTGGTCGTTATAACTTTTAATTTAGAAAAACGGTGTGATTCGGAATAGCCAGATCAGGGATACTGAATAGGTTTGGCCATGCCATTTACTCACGGTCTTGAGGATAACTGGATTACACGACAGAACGATCAAAAGACCAAACCAAAGGTATGGCATAGGCGCAAATAAAGTTCCTGCCTGACTGCCGGCAGCTGGATTCGGAAACCTCCTGACCATGAGATAGCGTTCGATCTTGCGATTCTCTAAAGTGGTGGGCACGAGTTTTTTGCAGAACAGTTGCCGATACTGGATACGCTCAGTCCACGACAACGCGAACTCTTCTTTACATTCCAGCGAGTCGATTGAGTTTTTGGGATGGCAATGCCAAGAAATGTGGCTGAGTGGAAGTTGGCGTTTCTTAGAATGCTAAATAAAATAAAATAATAAAATAAAATAATAAAATATAAAATATAATATAATATAATATAATATAATATAATATAATATAAACAATACATTATATTAAACTAATCTTGAAGACTAAGTATGAACGATCAATAGAACGACGAATAGTGTTTAAAATCTATGCTAATAACACTAACACGAGCTGCCCTCGTTGCCCATCTAAACTTTACACAACAAGTCAACATTGCACTTTATGTCTTGACAGCGTACGCGTAACATAGGTTGTAAAACACCTCCAGCCTCTGACACTCCTCAATGCACGACTTGACAAACAATTCATACTCGCGACCATCTTGCCGTTTTACCAAGCCAAGCGAGTCGGAGAGTGCTGGGGCTAGGCTCATCATGAAGAATCTCATAGTTTCCAGTACTTTGGCTCCAAGAGTTCCAGACCATCCTAAACAAAGGTTTTTTTTTTTTTTACTTAGTCACAAATGCTCAATCTCTAAACTGAAAGATAATAATAAAAAAATTCTTACCGATCGGTACCGACACATAATCCCACATCTCATCTGATAACTGGGACGTGCTGTCGAGCAGTTCACCTAGCAGCTCGCCATGATGCGGGTTGACGCCATGATAGGTTAGGAGCTGCTCGAATCCGCTGTAAAAAAGGCTGTTGTTTGGCCCTGCGTTGTAGGGTTTGAAGTTGGGGTCGACAATTTCGACATACCTGTTGTAAATTGCGAATTAACCCATAGTGATCGCGTGCGAGTTGCATTTCATAAGGTACGTATGGCAGAATACATACCCTCCACGCTTTATGACCCTCACCAACTCTTTGACGAACTGCTTCCAAGCCTGATCCCCGCCTGGTAAGACCATTCCCATCATCTTGACGTAAACAAAATCAAACTCGTCGTTCGAGTACGGCAAAGAGGAGAAGGTTTCGGTACGGTCAAACCTAACGTTACTTGGAATATATTTGAGTTCGAGGCTGCGGTCCACCTGCAAGACGTCCGTAGGGGCATTGGGATCGACACCGATAAAGAAGGAGAGGGGATAGTCGCGAGCCATATCGATTGTCCAAGCTTTATTAAATAGCTCTTGTTAGGAAGGGCGGCATTAATGGCAAATATAATTCGTGAATATGTGGATATTGTTACTTACCGCCGTTCCCGTTCGCGCAGCCAACTTCGAGGACTTTGGCGTTGCCTGCTGCCAGGATGTTGTTCACGGGTGCGTTGAAGTTGCCATTCATCAATGCTTTGATAACATAATGCAGCGAGTCGTTCTCTTTTAGAGCAATATTAATTTCATTATTGAGCGTCTTTTTCTTGAAATCCGGCTGGTAGGTATTGACTTTCTTGGCTTCCTTGGCCTTCTTGGCCTTCTTGACATCCTTGGCCTCCTTGGTTTCTTTAACATCCCTGACATCCTTTGCTTTTTTAGTCTTTTCTTCCTTGCTCCGCTTGAAAAATCGATTGCTCCTGTTCGTATCTTCGCTTCCCTCTTGGGAAGGGTCTGTCACGCTCAAATCGTCATTGTGTTGATCGTTGGACGTTGTGATTATGGTGGAGATATCGGACGCAGGTTTCTGAGCTGCGAGGCGCGCTTTCGAGAGATTGATACCCATTTCGCCTTTTCTTGATAGGATGGTGTCCGTGTTTGTCAGGAATTCTCCGAAGGTAATATGTCAACTTTTATCGCGAGCAGAAGGGGATTACGATAAGCGGCATATGCCTATTTACCTGACCATCCTACTCCGCACTACACCTGTCGCACGAAATTTGGGATGACGGAATACCTCTGCGAATCTGAAAAAACACATTAAACTCGAGCGGGGTTGCAAAATATTCGTGCACTTTCAAGACATTTCTCACACTCAGCCCCGCAAAGTTTTCACTCTTCGTTATGTTATGAATATATTTAGGCCCCGTTTGGTTGAAATTCTTGGCAAGATTGTGATTTCGAAAATTGGAATTTGAGCGCTAAGGTGTGCGAGAGTGTACGAGCGAGTGACTTGTTGTAAGAAATTGAATTTCGTAATTGAATCAGTTTCACCGACTAATGCTTTTTTAAAAAAAAAAAACTCTACTCAGTTACACAACTCGATCAGACCTTCCGACTTTACGGCACAGGCACCCAAGTACAGCCTTTCGTACAACTAAGTGCCCAGGTCCGGCGACGGCATTAAATGCCGTTCATCCTAACAACGTGACAACGTGGACCAGATTAGGCGATACGCCAGGGTACCAATGAAATACCTTTTGTGAGGTAGTGAAGTGCGTAAGAACCGGGGTTGGGATCGTTGACGAGGAACGGGACCGCATTGCGGTTGGTGACGATTTAGTGGCGGATGCAGTTGAGCTTGGCAGAATCCGAGGGAAATGAACATAGTATAAAAGAATGCTCCAGACTCGGAAGAGTGGTGAGAATGAGACCGAGGACTAACTAGTTTCATGGCGAACCTGGTTCATATACATACTCAAGCTGTCATAATCACTGTCATAATCGCTGTCGATGAAGCTCAACAAGGCCGATATGACACCTTGGAGATGTGAAGTGGTTTGCTTCATAATGGCAAAGACCGAGGGCTTGAATTCCGATCGTCGCTAAGCAAAGAGACAAACCTATCAATTCACAAGGCTGCGATGAGCGCCATCGTCAATTACTTCATGTTTGAATCGCATCATAAAAACCCTTACTGCGTGCATTTCCTATATTATGCACAATTGTAGGTGAATATACATGTGTATCTAAACATAACACTTAATGTATAATATCAGCTGGTTCGGATTTTATGATACCGCATGGCAGGTTGGACAGATTGGAGCAAAGCCTTGATGCTAAAAGGCACATTACGTGTGTCATGATCTCGCCTGGGTGCTTTTATATATACCCTTTCGTCGCTCGTCGCTCAAGGCCTTCTCCACGCTGGACACAACTGATCATGCCAGCTGCATTGTGTCCCCCTTTCTGGAATACGGTAACTTGCCACTGTTTGCAGGTGAAAGAGCAAATAGCAGTCGAGTGTGCGGGGATTCTCAAAGGGTCAGCGAATTGGCAGAGGTGATGATGAGCTCGGGCGGGAGACACGAGAGCTGCATGTTGTAAAAGTCTTTTTGGAAAAGAGTTAAATTCTCTACGTCAAACCACACCATCTCTCACGACTCATCATCCTGACGACCCACTAAAACATATATTATTCATTGTTGGTGATACCAAAATACATATAAAGTACATATCTATGTACATACTAATTATTACGAATCGTGCTCCCACCCAGCTTATTTTTCGATACGGTGACATTGTCCCGCATGGATACAATTATGAATTCACCTTGAAGATTCTCCAGCCATCCCGGTTGCATAACATGCACACAAATAATAGAAGTCAGTGCGGTCGACATCCTTGTCTCAAATTCTGCGTGCACCGGAAATGCACACCCATTGCCCGCATGGCTGTAAAATCTCGCCATCACAAAACTTGCAACATTCATCATACTCATAATTAACATGGGCGAACCGGTTATTGAGAATAGGCACTGTGCTTTTGTTATTAAAATATAAAATTATATACGTCGGAGGAGCGAGTAGGGCACAGACCCGGCGTCGTCCGTAAGAAAACCGAAACTAACTAACGACTGAGGTTAAATGTGGAGACACTAACCTGACCAAAAGTTTCCAAGCTATGGGATGCTATTAATAATCGATTTAAAGAGGCGGGGAAAATATCTACTTTGCTACACGGCATGGAAAGAATTTTACAGTCCATCATATAGTGATGGCAAAAGAGGAACAATACAATAACCCAATAAATACTCTGGTTGAGAGGATGAAACAATCGTGGAAGGGCAGCAAATCAAAATCCGTTTCGCTCAAGAAAGCGAGATAGGCAACTCGCCCTTCCCATGCACATGCAAACAGCCTAATACAGGCCACATTTCTTGAGGTCTTCGTCGAACCACACTTTGACGAGCGGATGCCTGTACTCCCCGTGACCCCCGGTCTGCTCGCACTCTTCGCAGATGCTTATGTTCATGGCGTTTGTGCGGGGACCAAACAGGGGCTTGCACTCCGTGCAAACGTAACGCGCACCGACGATGGCCTTGAAGCAGATGGTGCAGCGTACACCATCGTGCGTCAGGTGCTGCTTGCTCTTCATGAGGATGTTGGACGCTAGATGTGGTGAGGTGGAGTCATGGATCTTGAGGAATAGGTGGCCCGGACTGTGCCCGTGCTTCCCGTTCGCCTCGCACGACGAGCATAGATCAAAGTCCGGGCAATAGATGCACCGGTACCGCGGCGTGTATGCAGCCAGCGGCATCCGACAATTGTCACAGATGGTATCAGGATGGGTGCCGAATTTGGTTCCAAAGCTAAAGCTCAAATTGCTGTTAGCCGACACAGGATTACTGAAAACGAAGGCGGGCTTGTGCTCAGTGGGACGTAGGAGAGCAAGTCGGTTGGTCCACGACTGTTGGTCGACGACAAGTGAGCCCCAGAAGTCGCCCTTGGATTTGGCCTCAATCAGCTGCTGATTGATCTCGGACAGGATAGCTTCGTTAACTTGTCCGGTGGAGGTGACCTTATACCACTGCAGCGTGACACGAACGGGGTAGCGCTCGTCGCGAACGATGGTGTGTTTGTCACTGAGGGTCGGGAAGTAGCCTTCGTCGGCGCCAAGCTTAATAATGGCGTTTTCGACGTCTACCTTGCGCTGCTGCGTGCTATTAAAGAGGGCGGACGAACTGCTGCTGCCAGTGTTGGAGCCGAACGTCGGCGCGGAACTGGCGAAGCCGAACGCCGAGGCGGTAGTACTGCTAGGGCCGAATAACGGAGTGGTGCTACTGCGGGCGTTACTGGAAACACCGAAGCTGAACGTGTTGGCGCTGTCCGTGGCGCTGGTTCTGCCGAACGTGAAGCTGTTAACGTCGGATCGCTGCTTTATTGGCACTTGGATGACGACAATGGCGTTGTCCTGGCGCTCTTCCTGCGTCATTGGCTTAGTGAGGTCGGTCTCGCCACGCTCTCGGCGATTGTCCGTAAGGCGCTGTGCTGAGAACGAGCACTTCTTGCCGTTGTTGTTAAAGTAGAGCTTTTGACCGCCGGTCGATCCGCCGAAGCCGAAACCGGAATTCCTATTCTCAACGAGCTGAGCGCTTGTGCCCTTACTGGTGGCAACAATGACAAGGACAGCAGGGTTGGTTGGTGTAGACTGATAGTTGTAGAGTTGGACATGGAAATCAGTTGTAGAGGAGTTTTGGCCTGTGGAGGCGGAATTGGAAATGCCGCCGCCGAAGAAGGCAGGTTGGCTGGGTTGTTGGGGAGGAACGGGGAGGAAACAGGCTTGGGCGCTAACGAGGGCGTGGGTATCGCGACTAGGAGAGAAGAGAGAGACGGGGAAGCCTGTATATTTCGGGAGGTCGCGGAGGAAGTCGGCAAGGGAAACGGAAGAAAGTGGGGAACCTGATTCATTGCCGACGACGAGAGGGATCTGATAAAAATAGCGATATGAGTGGTATTTTATGGTTAACGTTATTCTCGGAGAAGAAGAAGAAAAAAATATGTAAAGGGCAAATATTCAATGCAAGCGATTTGTATTCATTTTCCGAACCCGCTTACCTTCTCCATCTCCACGTCCCACGTCAAATCCGCATAGTTCGGGTTCCTGAACACGGGCATCCTTTGTTCGTTGACGATGAGCGTCATGTCCGAAATGTTTGGCCCGTACGAGCTGAACTTGGTGCGGGCGGTGTCGTCCCACGACACAGTGACGATGTCGAGGCCGTACTTCTTCGCCAAGGCCTTTGCCTGCTGATCCTGTGGCAGCCGGCTGATCTCCCAAAGCAGAGGAGCCATGCTGGTGTGAATGCTATTACTTCCATTTGGCCGTTGTAACGGAGTAGAGCTACCGAATGGATAGCTGGTGGAAGATGTTTGACCGAAAGCTGTCATTGTGTTTGATTTTTTTTTTTTTTTTTTCTGTTGCTGTTGCTGTTGCTGTTGTTGTTGTTGTTGTTTCTCCTCTTTGCTCGTTTGTAGCAAGGGTGTGAAAAGTGAGACCGGATGCAAACGACGAACGGTGGTTGGATTATAAGCGAAATACACGTTTCGTTTTCGTTTTTCAGCAGGTGAGCGGTTTTATGGGATATGGGAATGGTGGCGAATGTGACGCGTTTCCTTTCCCGTCCGCAGCACTTTTAGCCATGCGCCGTGCCGCAGCAGCAGAATGCAAACTTTGTTTCATTTTGCTCTCGATCACTTATTTTCATTTTATTTCTTGTCCCTTATCCAGCATCGGGTCTACGGGTACACTCCACAACCCACACAAGCTGTGATGTAACCTCGTGAATCGATCCCTCATTGGCCGTCGCACAATGTCGTACACGAAAAACGTGCTCTTCGTCCACGCGCATTAACCTCGGAGATGGCGGTTTGGACCTGAAACCTGGGCGCAGAGAATCTGCCATGTGGCATCATCCACTCAATCGATCAGGCACAGCACGCATCAAGGCCTGCAACGGGCTTAAGCGCGAGGGGACACAGCCTTTGAATGGGTGAAGTTTCTCCGTTTAGATCGTGTGCGTTGCTCTGTGCGTGCGATTTTGCAGGACGTGAGTCTGCGTTCGGCCCAAGGCCGCTTCGCTCCAATCCGCGGGCTTACGGAGTCGACACTCCGACGAACGACGAAATTAAAAGAATGACAAATCTCGACCCCCCC
>RBNK01000813.1:0-20208 GCA_003990785.1 Endogone sp. FLAS-F59071
AAAAAGTTATAATTCTTTTGTTATTTTAAAGTAAACTAAAAGTTTTATAAATAACTTTCTTATATTTTTAAAGAAGGAGTTATAGCTTAGTTAAAGTAAGTATAAAAGTAAACTAAATTTTATTAAGTTAAAATATTTGAGTATTTATATAATTTCATTTTTGGAGTAAAATAATAATACTAATATTAACAAGGTAGAAACAGAGTCTATCTTTAGATAGAGATTATTTCCAAATAGTATTTATCTTTAGATAGATTTGTTATTAAACAAAGTATATCTCTAAATAATATTTATCTCTAGTACTCTTAATAAATCAAATCAAATCAAATTAAATTAAATAAAACTTTGAATTCTCTAATCAGAAGGCTTGATTTTTAAAATCTATTTAGTTAATAATTTTCTATCTCATATGATTGTTATATAACTGATTTAAATTAGGAACACTATTTATTATTAAATAAAGTTTATCTAAGTAACTATTTTTAATAAATATAAAATTACAACTAAAATGTTTTAACTATTTAGTACTCCTAGTTTAAATTAATTATATAATAGTTATATAATAAAGTATAATGGCCAACCCCCAAACTATCTGATTTTCATAAACTTGCTACTATACCTGATTTAGTTATAGTTATCTTCTACTTTTGAATATTTGTACTATATAACTATATCTATAGCTGCAAGCCACCTACTTTTATAATAAGGACACTATAAAAGATATATACCATCCACTATAGCAGTGAGGATACTATTTTAGCAGTAATTATACAATTTATAATAACTAAATTATTATTGTAATGAAGCTAACTATATTCTTTCAAATTTGTATAAATACCCTCTTTATTTTCTATCTAAATAAATCAGTTTGCATAAAGTCTTAAAATATCTCAATATCAGTTATAGTAAAGTCTGAAGAGTATAGTATATAGCTATAGTAAGGATATGCAAAGAGAGATATCACATCTGACACTCTAAGTATTCTCACTTGGTACATATAAATAAATGACTGATTTTTAGTATATTTGTTATAATAGAAAATTATTTATTGACTAAATTTGAAAAATTAAGCCTTTTTATTGAAAAATTTAAAGTTTAATTTGATTTAATTGAATTTAATAAAAGTATGATAATAAATTTATAAACTTCAGTCTTTTGTCAAATATATAGCTTTACTAAGCTTTAGCATTATGCACTATATATATTAGTAATACATGAATAAAATGACTTCTTGGATTGTATAACTTTATAGAGTTATTTTCTATCTTAACTCTTATATTTTTAAGTATTTAAGCTTGAATCTTCTACTCTCTTTTCTTTCTTTTATTCTCTATAATAGTATTTGTACTTTGTGCTTAGCTATTTGTTCTACTATTCTGTATTATTATTTTATATAAAGAGCTTGATATTTTACTTTAATAAAAAGTAATTGAAATTACTATCTTCTTATTGATTATATATATAAAAGCCTCAAAATAGCTCTGAAATAACTCAAATATTATAAATCAGCACCCTCATCCTTGTCATCTCACTCAATATCTAATTTTTTTATTGCTTGATATAATTAGCTGGTGGAGAACTTATATTTATTTATATTTTATATTATAGAAGCTATATATTACTAGTTAGTTATTTCTTTCTAAATAAAGAATAGTAGTTTTCTTATATCTAAAAATAGTAGGTTAATATTAAAATAGACTTTAGATCTTTTTAATAATTTTTTATTTATTATAACAAATGTACTAATAACTGGTTGTTCATTTATATATATCAAGTGAGAATGCTTAAAGTATCAGACATAATATCTTCCTTTATATATTCTTACCACAGCTATATGCTATGCTCTTCAGGCTTTACTATAACTGATATTGAGATATTCTAAGACTCTGTATAAACTGATTTATTTAGTTAGAAAATAAAGGAGGTATTTATACAAATTTGAAGAACTAAAGAATAACTAATAAAGACTTTACTATGAAAATATAATCTAATTGTTGTAAAGAATATGTAATGACTCTGGTGGTGGCATTTTGTAGAAATAAAAGTTGTTAAGCAGAAATAAAAGTTATCAATAACTAAAAATAGAAGCTAATAATCAAAAGTAGAAAATAACAAAAGATAGCTTAAAGATGATCTAAAGGATAATTAATCAGGAATCATCATCAGGAGTGAAGGTTATAGAATGTTCTCAAAAATTGAGCAAGTTGTATATCAATTGTTACATTATCTAATAGTTAATTTAAATTCTTGATAATTTTTATAACTTCTTTTAAGAGTATATCTTATTTAATAGTAAATCTTATAATATTATATAGTACTTTATTATTAGTATATTTTGAAATATTTTGATACTTTCTAATATTATATTTTAAAATAAACTAATAATAGAATGCTCAAAATATAATATATAATGTGACAGACTAAAATATATTAACGGCGAAATACTTGGAGTTGAGCAAGTGCAGAAAATATATTTTTAGGGGTCTTAGCAGTTTATGCAGTAGTATCTTAAGAAGGGTAATGTGTCAATATAGGTGTTAACTAGCAAGATTTAAGTATGATTGATTGAATAAAGTATATCTATTAGAATCTCAAAACTATCTCATTTACTTACTCCTTAAGTAAGGCTTCAGTATCCCTCGGGTTGTCTGTTATAAGCTTCCCTAGCTTGTTGCAGTCTAAATTTTATTGATAATTATGAGTGGGGTATTTATAAGAAATTACAAGGTACTATATGGGCAGCTACCTAGGTTACTACTTGAATTTCTGATTGGCTTAGCTAAATATAAGATATAAATTGAATAGCTAAAATATAATAAAATGATATATTAGGTTATAATGTAATTGAGTGGCAAAATAATATATCAGATCGAAATACTATTTTAGGTTATAATGTGATTGTGGATCTCAAAAACACTTCAGATCTCAATAACACTTTGAGTCTCAGTATTATTATGGGTCACATGACTGTGATCTCATATGATTAAATTATATGTCATTATAAAATATTCCATCATATCTCCTTCTTTTCTACAAGTTAGACTTTAAGGTATAGTTCTAACTTAGAGAAATCTCTTTATAACTGTTTTACCTCTTCCTCTAGCTTCTTTTTGTCATTCTGTGTGAGTTAATGTAGTTGAAATATACTGCACCGAAAGTGGTTTAAAGCACTAGGCTTATACTTGAATAGTTAATGAATCCATTTAGCTATTTTTGCAGCATAGGTAGGGAGTGCTCCTTTGAGGGCTCATCAGCAGATTTCCCTATCCTTCTGGTTCCAGATATGTTCAACTTCTTTATCCCAGAGTTGTGCGATTTGGTAGTATTCTTTCCATTTATTGATTCATACTAGGTGTTGCTCCCTTTGAATGTTGTGTACAATCAATTGGGTTTTCTATAAGGTCGATCCTTCTATCTCCTCAAGGTTTTCCAGGGGTTCTATATGTTGGTACGCCTCGATCAGGTTGACTCGGACTTTATGGAAGTTGTTCCAATAGGGCATAGTATTTCTTGAGGCAGTTTCAGTGAACAGTATAGGGTAAGATCATTCCTGTTATTTTTCATAACTGATATATAGTTCCTTTTATACTCACGATGTAGTATGGTCCTTCCTATTTCGGGTCTAATTTTGCTGATTATGAGGACTCTACTATATTCCAGTATAGTAAGACCTAGTCACCGATCTTCAATTTTTTGGTTTCCTTGTGTTCCTTGCTGTAATTCTTCTTTTGTCGATCTTATGCAATGGCAATAAATTCTCTTGCCTTGTTTCGGACATTGTGTAATTCTCGAATTTCTTTTATCACACGATGCTCGATTTGCATTTCCCAGAAGGTGTGGCTGAGTTCTGGGGTGGTCATTACTTGGTCTACCAGCTGATGAGCTTTTCTTCCATAAGTAAGCTTAAAAGGAGTGAACTTTGTTGTTTCTTGTTTCATTATTTGTAGTGCAAATAAGGTAGAAGGTAGGTATAAGTCCCAATCTCCTCCTTGTAATTGTACTACTTTAGCGATCGTGTTCTTGATAGTTTGATTCATCTGTTCAGTGAGTTCATTTCCTTAGGAATAGTAGGCAGTAGTCTTTATCTGGTGGATTCCAAAGTGTTGCGTCAATATCTATATAAATTCATTAATAAATTCAGTTCCTTGATCGGAGGTTATTTCATAGGGCATTCCATGGCAGTAGATAATATCTTCATAGATAAAGGGTATAATATTAAGAGCATTGGCAAGGGGCAAGGCTCTTGCTTCAGGGTACTTGATCAGGTAATCTACTGCTACTATGATGTATCGATTTCCTCTAATTGTTCTTAGTAGCAGTCCAACAATATCTATTCAAATATGTTCGAAGGGTCCTCCAAGTACAATTGGTTGTAAGGTCTTGACTTCCTTTCCTCAGCGTCTCTTCTGGCAAGTATCGCATCTCCTGATATATTCTCTAATATCTTCATATATGCTCTTCCAATAATATTTTTCTGATAATCATTGATATATGTTGTCTATGCCTATGTGTCCTGCAAGCTAATGATCATGAGAGGCCTGAAGTACTATCTGCTTTTTGTGTTTAGGAACTACAAGTCATATCTATCCTCTATGTCATCAGTAAAGTATATTATTCTTAATAAAGTAGTTGAGTATTGTTATCCATATCAGTTGTTGATCATTTTTGTTCATCGTCCTAATAAAGGTTAGGTTACTGAGGTAATCTAAATATCTGTTATAGAGTTTAGTATCCATTGGGTAGGTATATTCTTTTTGGTTCAGGGTGTCGATCTTGGATAAATTGGGGTAGGCGTAAGAGAGTGTCTATATTCTGATGATTCCATCCTTTTCTGTATTGTGTTGTAAAGTCATATTCCTGCAGTATAGCTAGCCATCATGCATACATTCCTATCAGATTCAGTTTGTTTTAAAACCATTTGAGAGCTGAGTGGTCTGTTATCAGGGTGAACTGCTTTCTAATCAGGAAGTAGTGGAAGTGTTATACAGCTCAAACAACTGCTATACATTCCAGCTGAGTGACTCCATAGAAAGATTCTGCTCTATGAGTAGCTCATCCTGCATAAGCAATCACATGCTCTCTATCTTTATCATCTTGTGCCAAAATTGCTCTGAGTCCAAATGACGATATATTTATATACAGCTTGAATACTTTTGTGAGATCCAGTCTTGCCATTACTGGTGCGTAGATAAGTGCTTCCTTGATCAGGTTAAAGGCAGTTTGTGCAGCTGATGTCCATTCCCATGCTCTTTCCTTTCTTTGCAACATATGCAGGAGTGCAGCAATTTCAGAATAACTGGAGATAAACCTTTTATAGAACTGAACCAGTCCTAAGAATCCTCGTAAGATTATCTTATCTTGTGGAGTTGGAAAGGCCTTGACAATTTCAGTCTTCTTTAGGTCTGGACAGATTTCTCTTCTATTGATTATAAATCCAAGATATTCAATTTTCTTTTATCCAAAGTAGTATTTTGTTGGCTTGATCCTTAGTCTATGTTTTCTGAGTCATTCAAATACTTCCTTTAGGATCACCATGTGTTCTGCAAAGTTCTCCACATAAATATTGATATTGTCAATGTACACGATTACTCCATGTCTAATCAAATCATAGAAGATCTCATTCATTGCAGCCTAGAAGGTAGCAGATATGTTGCAAAGTCCAAAGGATATTCTTGTGAATTCATACTATCTGAATAGTGTAACAAATGCTAATTTCTCCTGTGCTTCGGGTGTCATTCCAATCTGATTATATCCTGCTCATAAGTCCAAAGTTGAATAGATTTGCACCTTTTTCAACATGTTTTGTAAGTTTTCTGAGTACGGGATTGGATATGCATACTTTTTAGTGACTGAGTTCAATTTGCGGTAATTGATAACTATTCTCTGTCCATCTTTCTTCAGTACTATGCTGATAGGTGATGCCCAGGGACTTTTTAATCATATAATCACTCCTGATTCCAATAGTTCTTGAACATGCTTTCATACAAAGTCATGATAGTTGGCTGGCAATCTGTAAAGTACTTGTTTGATTGGTTTGGCATCTCTTGTGTTAATATGGTGAGTAAAGAAGGCTTGGTCCGGCAGGTCTTTGAAACTGATTGCAATGATATCCTCATACTCCTTCAGTAGGTCTTGTAACTATTTCTTCTAATTTGGTAACAGATTTTCATTGAGGGAGTAAATATGCTTCTTGGCATTTTCCTAGTTATCTAGTCTTTCCATTATCACATTTGCTTATCCAGTTGATCTAAATTCTTTCCTTCCACATCGTGTTTCTTCTAAGTTTTCCACTTCCTTCAAAGGTTGCTGTTCGCATTTGATGATCACCATTTGGGCAATTTGATCTTCTTAGTATACTTTGAATTGGCTGTGGTTGTGGTTAACTAGTCCAACCTCCTATTCCAGAGTTGCAGTAAAGTCTACTTCTTGTCTATACTTGCGTACATTATCTGAGTAGTAGGGCGATAGTGATTCCAGTTTTTACGAAGGCTGATGATTTTAGTTCTAGAGTACAGTCTTCATCTGCATATAGGTCATAACCTGCGGCTCCTTCAGTTTTTCTCTTTAGTATGATTGTGCTCTCTATCAGTTTCTTGACTCAAGTTGCTGTATCCTTTTCTTCAATCATAAATACTTCTTCAAAGGTAGGGATCTTCAGTTCTTTCTACTGTTCGTGAGTTGTGTCTTGAGGTAGGTTTTGCTATAAGTTCTTCCACCACCAATAGTGCATGCTGATATGTTTATCAGGGTGAATTATTTCTTCAAGTGCAATGATTTCTTCTTCTGAGTCTGAGTCACTTTCTTTGATTAGGGTAGGTCTATCATCTTCATCATTTTCTTGGAATAAGGCTCTGACTTCTGTAGGTGTTTGAGTAGTATACACTTTATTGCTCTATTTATCAGGTACTTCTTCGTCTTTGTTTTCTTCAGGTACTATTTGTTCTTATTCCTGATCATGACATTCTTTCCAAGTCCCATGGTAATTGATATCATATGGTTCGTCTGAATATCTGACCAAG
Organism: Endogone sp. FLAS-F59071; assembly: GCA_003990785.1. Taxonomy (NCBI): domain Eukaryota; kingdom Fungi; phylum Mucoromycota; class Endogonomycetes; order Endogonales; family Endogonaceae; genus Endogone; species Endogone sp. FLAS-F59071. The sequence goes on from RBNK01000813.1 coordinate 7,020, forward strand.
TTTTCGCATTCCCAAAGATCATAGGGGTTAACTTCATCCTAGTAGCATTCTTATAGATAGATGTTGCGGTTTCCCCAAAGACATCCTTTGCCGATATATCTAATATTCATCTAAAAACAGTCCCATACTTCTCCAGTATTATCTGCAAATGGGTGAGGGTTCCTTCCATTATATGGTCAATGATTCATTGAGGGTGGAGTTCTTCAGTGAGTCTGTGACAATCTTGGTTTCTTAATCTTTTTCTCAGTTGGTAGATGCATTTCCAAGGTATCCTGGTAAGATATCAACTTTGTATCACTGCAAGTGTACATCATCTCAGTGCAATAGATGTATTGCTCACAGAATGGATATCTAGTATTCCTCATATTGTACTCAACTAACTGGTTCTTCTCCGAGGGCGTCAGATAGCGATATTCACTATGAATTACTATATTAGCTTCTTCCTCTTCTACCATGTTAAGGTGTATCTGTCTGGGGATTATTTCTTCATCTGTGTTACTCTCATCTTCTGGTCTGAGTTTTGGTACTACTCCTTTCTAAATATCCAAAGGTATGCTGAACTTCCTTCCATAGTTGACAAAGATTAACCTTTGTACATCCAGGTCAATTCTAGCTTTAGCTTTCTTCAAGCAACTGTTGCCCAAGACAGCATTGTAGGATTGTACATCAGTAATGACCATTCTGATGGGAATTATTTCTGTTCCAAACTGAACTGGTACTTCTCGGAGTACTCCTAAAGGTACGCTGCTCTTTCTACTTGTGATGACCAAGGTAGAGGTAGTGTGTTCATCAATATCCCAACCCAGACAGTCTAGGAAATGCTTGGCAATAATGCTGACTCCTGCTCCAGTGTCGATAATGACTGAGCATGCTAATCCTCCAATGTTGCATTGTACATAGATAGATGAGGTATAGATTTGTTGAAATTTGATCTTCGAATGTGTATTTTGGAGTAAAAGAGCACACTGGCTTATGAAGCCAATATGCATGTATTTATTAATGCTAAATTATGATTGGTTGATACAACAAAGATCGTCTAAGCCATGATTGAGTGACATAATGATCGATCGTTGATGGGAGAGATATATAATAAGCTAATAATTTCAACACTCCCCCTGCTTGATATATCTCGAAAAAATAAATAAAAAATAAAAAAAAAAATAAAAAATAGAAATAAAATGTTTTACTGTACATCACGAATAGCATCCATGAAGTACATTTACTGCAAATAACTATATATAAAGTACTACTTGAGTGATAAGAATGATGTGATAAAGAATATAAAATTTAAAAAAAAATGTTAGTTAAATAAGCCCATTTTTGTGATCAATGTTTCAAGTCTTGGTCGCGCAAGTGGCTTGGTTAATGCATCGGCGATCATTTCATCTGTCGCCATATAAACAATATCTATTACCTTTGATTCAACTTTCTCTTGAATAAAGTGATGCTGAATGTCAATATACTTTGATCGAGCATGATTAATTGGATTTTTGGCAAGGGCGATTGCTGATTGGTTGTCTTCAAATAAGGTTGTTGCACAATTCGGCAAATATCCTAGCTCATCCAATAGGATGCGTAGCCAAATGGCTTCTTTCATCGCATGTGCTAATGCCATATATTCTGCCTCAGTTGTTGATAGGGCAACGGTTGCTTGGCGTTTGCTTGACCAGCTGATGGCTCCTCCAGATAGGTTGAAAATATATCCCGTAGTTGATCATTGTGTGTTAATGTCTCCTCCCCAGTTAGCATCACTGAAACCGATCAGTCTTAGATCCTGATCGTGTCCAAGGCACAGCTTATAATTGGCTGTTCCTTTAATATATCTTAATAATCGTTTGAGAGCATGGTGATGTTCTTGCATTAGATTGGCCAAAAATTGACTGATGATGCTAACAGCAGCAGCTAGATCAGGTCTCGTTCCGATCATCAGGTACATTATGCTACCAATCATTTGTCTGAATAGACTTTGGTCTGCGGATTTTCCTCCTTCAGCTTTAAGTTGGATGGATGGATCAAGGGGTGTACTGATTGGCTTGGCGTCTGTCATATTAAATCTTGTAATGATTTGATTGGCGAAGTGACTTTGATCAATTGTGATCGTGTGTGTTTTTCAATCACGCATGACTCGAATACCCAAAAAATGTTTAATTTCACCACAGTCCATCATATCGAATGTGTTGCTAAGTTCCATCTTGAATTTGTTCATTGTTTCCATCGAATCAGCCAGAATTAGTAGATCATCGACATATATGGCAATAATTATCAGTGATTGATACTGATCGTCTTGTCTTCTCCTTAGATAAATACTGTGATCCGATTGTAGTCTTGTAAAATTTAATTGGCTGAGGTAGTTGTCGATCTTCTGATTTCACATACGAGGTGATTGCTTTAGTCCATACAGTGATCGATTGAGCTTACACACAGCTCTCGGTGACAGCTCCGATTGGTCGATTCCTTCAGGTACCATCATGTAGATCTCTTCATCAAGATCGCCATTCAGGAATGTAGTTTTTACATCCATTTGGTGAATTTCTAAGTTTAGGGTTGCTCCGATCGATAAAAGTACCCTGATCGACGTGAATTTCGCCACAGGAGTAAATGTTTCATTGTAATCAATTCCTTGCTGTTGTGAATATCCCTTGGCCACTAATCTCGCTTTGTACCTGGCAACCGATCCATCAGTGTTGAGTTTCTTTTTAAATACCTATCTGCATCCAACCGGCTTGCGTCCCGCAGGCACCTCAGGTACAATCGTCCACGTGTCATTATTCTTAAATGATTTAAGCTTTTGATTGATCGCTTCCTCCCAAAGCTTTGCATCAGGCAGAGAAATTGCCTCCTTGTAGGTCATTGGGTCATCAGTTGATTCAATTAAATTAGCTTCTAACATCCGATCTTACCAAATTTGTAGAGCTTCAGTATCGATCAATTGTTTGATTGGCTCCCAGGTGTTGTCATCATCATCATAGCCTAGCCATTTAACCAGATATTCCCTTTTTTCATCAATCTTGCATTCTCCGATGATCACTTCGATGACATATTCTTAATCTTCTAGGTTGATGATTGTTAGGGATTTTAATATAATAGATTTATCGAATGTGACGTCGCGGCTGATCTCTATCCTCCTATTGGTTGGATTCCAGAGCCTGTATGCCTTCTTTTCATCGTGATAGCCAATCATTTTAAGCTTTTTGGATCGGGGCGCCAGTTTCGACCTTTTTCCCTTGCGAATATGCATATACGCATCAGCCTATATGACGCGCAAGTTACTGATATCAGGCTTGTGACCGTGCTATAATTCAAATGGTGAAGCACTCTCCTTATTGGCTCGCGTTGGCAATCGGTTGCGTAAATATGTAGTACTTGTGGCAAGTTTCGCCCAAAGTTCGTCAGGTATGCCGGCAGTAATTTTAACTGCCCGAATTGACTCCATCAATGTCCAGTTATATCGTTCAGCTACACCATTTTGTTGTGGCGTGTCTAGTGTCATCATTTTGTGATGAATTCCGTTTTTGATTAAAAATTCATGCATCTCGGTGTTTACATACTCTCCTCCTCTATCTAATCAGAGAATCTTGAGTTTTCGGCCCGATTGCGTCTCAGCGAATGCCTTAAATGTCCGGAATCGATCAAATGTATCACTTTTGTTGTCAATAAAATATGTTGTGACATAGCGAGTGGCGTCATCGATGAAAGTTAATATATATTTTACTCCATTGACTGATGGTGTGGGCATCGGCCTACACAGATCTGTGTGCACCCTTCCGATAGGCTCCATCGATTGATTTTTCACTTCTCCGAACGGCTTGCGGTGCGGCTTCGCGTGTTTGCACCCAGCGCATATTTCGATTTGTCTGGTTGACAGCCACATATCTCCGAGCCCTGTGACAAATTTGTTGATTGATTGTAGAATATTTTGGCCCAGATGGCCTAGTCAGTGATGCTATAATATCTAGTCATCGATCTTGGAATCGGCGATGTTTGCAATCTTGGAATCAGCGATGTTTGCTTCTAGCTCTAGCTCTGATGTCGATAAATGAAATAGGTCGCCATCGGCTTGTCCGATTTTAATTTCTTCATGATCTGCACCAATTTTAATTACTGATCCGTCGCTCTTGAAGGTTATATCATTTCCGTCATGTATCAACGCCCGCATAGATATTAAATTTCTGGCAATCTCCAGTACATATAAGACGTCCCGTAATTTCAGCTCGTCATCGAGCTCAATTGTCCCAACGTGCGTCGCGCGTAATTTCTCATTCCCTGCACATGTGACCAAGCCATCGTGCTCAGCCACCGTCTCGAAAAGCTTCAATTGGTTGAACATATGTTGCGTGGCGCCTGAATCGATAATAGTGCCAATCGCCAGATTTGCTTCGGCTCTCGGTTTAGCCTTTTCTTTTTCTGTTTTTACCCAATCATTGAATTTGTTGCATTGAAATATTCCGTGTTCTCCCTCACAGACGTAACATTTCCGAGGGTGTTCCTGAAAATTCCTGCCTCAATTAGCTCTACGATCGCTGCCTCGGTCGCCTCTGTCATTATGACCTCCTCGATTGTTTCCGTTATCGTTATTATAGCCTCGGCTTCGTCCAATGCTTCCATCTCGATTGTCACGACTGCCGCCTCAGTAGCCGCCTTAGTCACCACCTCAGTATCCGCCTTAGTTACCGCCTCGGTAGCTGCCTCGGTCCGTTGTGTGGGCTTCGTCGCGCCTTTGTTTATTATCCGGGTCGAACCTGATGCATGTGAGTTATAAAGCCTCCAGCGTTGTCGGCATATTCTCCCGTGCAAGTATTAATTCCCAGTACCTGAAGCTTAGACCCCGGAGATATTGCGGTATAGCTTCTGTATTGGTCATATCTTCGATTTGTGCCATAATCCAGTTGAATGCATCATTATAATCTTCGATCGATCTTTTTTGCTTCATCATCACAAACTTATCGCATATTCATAACAATTGTTCCATTGGTGCATATTTTTGCATCATAGCCTCTTTAAGCTTATCCTATGAATCAAATTCTCCTGATGTGTTCACATGCCTCCATAACCACATTCTAGCGTTGCCTGTAATTTTACTGATCGCTGTGTTGACTTCCTCCTTTTGTACTAATAGATTGGCGCTGGTGATAAATTGCTCTACAGCATTAAAGTAATCAAACAATCTGGGTGCACCACCTGATCCATTGAATTTGTTGATCGATCTCAGATACTCCTTCGCTAGATCGTTAAGCTTTGTTGATGTTGTTGGTGATGGTGATGGTCGTGGCGTGTTGCCTTCTGTAGCTGTGTTCTGATTGGTTGGCGCGCTAGATGATGTGATTGTTTTGTTGATTTTTGCCATCAATTCACCCATTAGGGTTGCAAGCGTGTCTAATTTATCTTCCTGATTTCTGATCATTATAGCTATCTGTTCCTGTCGATCGAGGCTAAATGCGATATTGCTCTGATGGTTGCTATCCAATCCGTCATCATCATCAAGAGTTTGATATCTGTTGTCTGTTTTTGATTTAGACCGCAATCTTGTCAATCTTGTTGCTGATGATGATGATACGTATAGATTGTCCATTTCGTCGTGTCATGTCGTTGAATACTATGTCGTTATATGTTGTTTATCGTGTTGCTTTATCACGGTGTCATTTGTCGCGTTGTTTATCGCTTTGTTTGACGTGTTGTTTACAATTTTAAATAAACACTTACAGTAATCACAGTTATAATTGCATAGATGCTATGATTGTATAGATCTCAGGTTGTCGAGCTGCAATTCGAGCGGCTTGGGGCTCATAACCTGTTGAAATTTGATCTTCGAATGTGTGTTTTGGAGTAAAAGAGCGCACTGGCTTATGAAGCCAATATGCATGTATTTATTAATGCTAAATTATGATTGGTTGATACAACAAAGATCGTCTAAGCCATGATTGAGTGATGTAACGATTGATCGTTGATGGGAGAAATATATAATAAGCTAATAATTTCAACAAGGTTCACTCCTCTTGTTCTTTGGCAGTGTTAACTTTCTTGAATCAGATAGTTGGTTTAGTTTCTGTAATCTATGTCTTCACCTTCTGCTTCGTCAATGGTGCAATCTGGAAAAGTTGTTTGAAGGTAATATTAGCCTTTTGACTAGCAATATCTTGCTACAGATCATATTCAAATTCTCTAACCCTCCTAGGCTTCTTCTCCTTATTTTCTTCCTAATTCATCATTTTTTCATCTCCAGTAGTTGAGATAACCGTCTTGCCAGGTTGTATTATTTGTTTGAAAGCTTTGTCTCATTGATCCTCATTCAGCTGTTATCTTTGTATTGGCTTCTTAGGTTTCTTGATAATAACCTCAGGTTCCTGGGTCGGTTTCTTCCTTGAGTAGGGAGTCTTCCTAGTAGTAGTACGACTAACTGTTTCAACAGGGTAGGCTTCTAGGTATTCTTCACTAAATTCTTCATCTTCTTCTTCGATTTCTTATACTACATTGGTATGGTCAGCCTTCTTTTCCCCTTCTCTCTCCCGTTCTTCTTTCCAACTTCTAGTTCAGCAATCTTTAGTAAAATAACCATGTCTTCTATAGAGGAAACAGTTCATTTTAGTCTTATTATGTTCTTTGACAACAAAGGTTCCTCTCAGTTACTTATTCTGATGGATCACCTTGGCTTTAAGGTTGGCTATATATGCTGTCATTTTGGAGAATATCTTGATAATCTTTTCCATTTCATCCTCATGTATTGTCTTTCCTGTTTTTGCTATGACTGTTGGTTTGATAGTGTTCTCTTCAGGTGGTTCGGCTGTTGCAGATACCATTTGAACTACAGGTATTCCAGTACTGAGTTTTCTGCATAAGTCTTGTAGTAACTTGTCATATAAAGATGCCAAATGTCCTGCTTTGGTATCCCAAAAGGCCTGTACCATTCTGACTTTCTTATCTATTCTACAGGGACCAAACCTCTTGATATAGCATTGGAGATCTGCAGGTAAGTTATTTATAAACACTATTTCTCGCACAACTGGGCTAGTTTCTCCACAAAGTTGCATATACTGATTGATGGTAGTGACCTAGTCTTCTGAGCACTGGTTAATTGATATCTTCATATTGAATAGTTGTTCTTTGATTGACTCTTGCTTCTGTTCGGTGAAATAATTTTCTTCTAACTAGGCTCTCATAGTTTCCCAATGAGTAGTAGCTATTACTGCAGCTGTGGCTCTATTTCCTGCTGCTGCGGTGGCTGCAAGGAGTAATCCTCCTAGTCTGGTAACTGCTGCATCTATTAGGGCCACATGGTATATTTCTCTCGCAGATCCTCTAAGTTAGGCAGCTAGGATAGAGATTCATCGAGTGCTGACTGTTCCTTTGGCTGCGAAGTAGCTCTCCAAATCATCCAGAAATTCTCAAACATATTCCTTAGTATATCTATAAAAGGTAGGTAGTCTGTCTGCTATGGTTTCTTCATTCTCTTGAGGTCTTCTCCTAGATAGTTGTAGTAATATGAGTAGTAGTGGTGGCAGTGCTATTTTTGCTTTTGTCTTTCACTATGGGTTTTGGCAAGTTCAGTTATACAATATAGGTAACAAATTGGTCGAGGTGTTAATTGATTTCCTGCTAGTTGGCACCAATTGTAATAGACTAAAATATATTAATAGTGAAATACTCAGAGTTGAGCAAGTGCAGAAAATATATTTTTAGGAGTCTTAGTGGTTTATACAGTAGCGTCTTAAGAAGAGTAATGTGTTGATATAGGTGTTAACTAGCAAGATTTAAGTATGATCGATTGAATAAAGTATATCTATTAGAATCTCAAAACTATCTCATTTACTTACTCCTTGAGTAAGGCTTCAGTATCCCTTAGGTTATCTGTTGTAAGCTTCCCTAGCTTATTACAGTTCGAATTTTATTGATAATTGCAAGTGGGGTATTTATAAAAAATTACAAGGTGCTATATGGGCAGCTACCCAGGTTACTACTTGAATTTCTAATTAGCTCAGCTAAATATAAGATACAAATTGATTGGCTAGAATATAATAAAATGATATATCAGATTATAATGTAATTGGGCAGCAAAATAATATATCAGATTGAAATACTATTTTAGGTTATAATGTGATTGTGGATCTCAATAACACTTCAGATCTCAATAACACTTTGAGTCTCAATATTATTATAGGTCACATGACTGTGATCAAATTATATGTCATTACAAAATATTCCGTCACAATAATGAGATGTAGATTATTAATATATTTCAAATAATATAGTAATATATGATAGTAGCTTATTAAAAGAATTTTTATATATTAAGTAAAAAGTATTAATAAAAAATTAGATTTCTCTTTATAAGATATATATCAAAGTATCTTAAACTAAATTACTTATTCTAAGAATAAGGCTTTTACGTAGTAATAACTAGTTCTTTAGTTACTACTATTAATACTACTTATAACTTACTATTAAGAAGCTATTGTAATATAAAATACAATAAATAAATATGGGTTCTCCACTAGCTCATTACAACAAACAAATAAAAAAAATATATATCAAGTAAGATAACAAAAATAAGGGCACTGATCTATTTTTTGTTTTTAGAGCTGTTCTGAGGCTTTTGCATTTAATTAATAAAAAATAATAATTTTAACTACTTTTTATTGAAGCAAAATATTAAGCTATTTATACAAAATAATAAGAAAACAGTAGAACAAATAGCCAGTGATACAAAGTGTAAATACTATTATAAAGAATAAAAAAAAGAAAAGAGAGTAAAGGATTTGAGCTCAAAGATCTGAAAATATAAGAGTTAGGATAGAAAATGATATCTAGAGAGCTGTGTAATTGTATAATAATCTAAGGGATCATTTATTCATATATTATATGTTACTGATATATAGTATATAAGATACCAAGGCTTAATAAAGTCATATATTCTAGTATTCTATAATAAAGGACTGAAGTCTTGTGAATTTATTATTATACTATATTTTTAAAGTGGAGAAGAAGTTACTTTTTTTTTCAAAAGATTATTATCTTTTAACTTTTATTAGAAGTTATATAGAAGACTATTTATATAGAATTGTAGAAGTACTACAAAGATGGTAGTTTAAGTATTTTTTATAATTCTTATAATATAAATACTAATAAATGAATGAGAGATATATATTAATAGAATATATATACTAATGAAATTAATACTAATTTGATTAGTAAATATATAGGATATTGATATAGATAGTAACTGTTGTAATTACTAGCTTATTATATCTCTCCTATCAATGATCAATACATCAACGATTGATCATACATCACTCAAGTGTGGCTTAGATGGTCTTTGTTTGTATCAACCAATCATAATTTAGCATTAATAAATACACGCATATTGGCTTTATTAGCCAGTGCGCTCTTTACTCCAAACACACACATTCGAAGATCAAATTTCAACAGGTTATGAGCCCTGAGCCGCTCAAATTACAGCTCGACAACCTGAGATCTACGCAATCATAGCATCTACGCAATTACAACTGCGATTACTGTAAGTGTTTATTTAAAATTGTAAACAACGCGTCAAACAAAGCAATAAACAACGCGACAAACGACACCACGATAAAGCAACGCGATAAACAACACGTAACGACATAGTATTCAATGATGCGACACGATGAAATAGACAACCTATATGCATCATCGTCATCAGCAACAAGATCAACAAGATTGCGATCTAAATCAAAAACAGACAACAGATATCAACCCTCTGACAATGACGATGAAGGATTGGATAGAAACCATCAGAGCAATATTGCATTCAGCCTCGATTGACAGGAACAGATGGCTACAATGATCAGAAATCAAGAAGATAAATTAGACACGCTTGCAACCCTAATGGGCGAATTGATGGCAAAAATCGACAAAACAATCACATCACCTAGCGCGCCAACCAATCAGAATGCAGCTACAGAAGGCAACACGCCACAACCATCACCATCACCAACAACATCAACAAAGCTTAATGATCTGGCGAAGAAGTACCTGAGATCGATCAACAAATTCGATGGATCGGGTGGCGCACCCAGATTGTTCGATTACTTTGATGCCATAGAGCAATTTATCACCAGCGCCAATCTATTAGTATAAAAGGAGGAAGTCAATGCAGCGATCAGTAAAATTACAGGCAACGCTAGAATGTGGCTATGGAGACACATGAACATATCGGGAGAATTTGATTCGTGGGATGACCTTAAAGAAGCTATGATGCAAAAATATACACCAATGGAACAATTGTTACGAATGTGTGATAAGCTTGTGACGATGAAGCAAAAAGGATTGATCGAAGATTATAATGACGCATTCAACCAGATCATGGCGCAAATCGAAGATATGACCGACACAGAAGCTATACCGTAATATCTCCGGGGTCTAAGCCCCAGGTACTGGGAATTAATACTTGCACAGGAGAATATGCCAACAATGCTGGAGGCTTTACAACTCGTATGCATCAGGTTCGACCCGGATAACAAGCAAAGGTGCGACGAAGCCCACGCGACAGACCGAGGCGGCTACCGAGGCGGCGACCAAGGCGGATACCGAGGCAGCGACCGAGGTAGCTACTGAGGCGGCGGTCATGACAACCGAGGTGGAAATGCCGGACGAAGCCGAGGCTACAACAATGAAAATGGAAACAATCGAGGAGGTCATAATGACAGAGGCGACCGAGGCGGCGATCGCAGAGCCAATCGAGGCGGGAATTTTCGGGGACACCCTCGGAAATGTTACATCTGTGAGGGAGAATACGGAATATTTCAATGCAACAAATTCAATGATTGGGTAAAAACAGAAAAAGAAAAGACTAAACCGAGAGTCAAAGCAAATCTGGCGATCGGCGCTATCATCAATTCGGGCACCACACAACATATGTTCAACCAATTGGAGCTTTTCGAGATGGTGGCTGAGCACGACAGCTTGGTCACGTGTGCAGGGAATAAGAAATTACACGCAACGCACATTGGGACAATTGAGCTCGATGACGAGCTGAAATTACGGGATGTTTTATATGTATCGGAGATCGCCAGAAATTTAATATCTGTGCAGGCATTGACACGTGACGGAAATGACATAACCTTCAAGAGCGATGGATCAGTAATTAAAATCGGCGCGGATCACGAAGAAATTAAAATCGGATAAGCCGATGGTGACCTATTTCATTTATCGACATCAGAGCTAGAGCTAGAAGCAAACATTGCTGATTTCAAGATTGCAAACATCGCCGATTCCAAGATCGATGACTATATATTATAGCATCACCGACTAGGTCATCCGGGCCGAAATACTCTGCAATCAATCAACAAATTTGTCACAGGGCTCAGAGATATGCGGCTGTTGACCGGACAAATCGAAATATGCGCCGGGTGTGAACACGCGAAGTCATACCGCAAGCCATTCGGACACGCAAAAAATCGATCGATGGAGCCTATCGGAAGGGTGCACACAGATCTGTGCGGGCCAATGCCCACGCCATCAGTCAATGGAGCAAAATATATATTAACCTTCATCGATGACGCCACTCGCTATATCACAACATATTTTATTGACAACAAAAGTGATACATTTGATTGATTCCGGATATTCAAAGCTTTCGCCGAGATGCAATTGGGCCGAAAACTCAAGATTCTCCGATCAGATGGAGGAGGAGAGTATGTAAACACCGAGATGCACGAATTTTTAATCAAACACGGAATTCATCACGAAATGACGACACCGGACATGCCGCAACAAAATGGTGTAGCCGAACGATATAACCGGACATTGATGGAGTCAATCCGGGCAGTTAAAATTACTGCCGGCATACCTGACGAACTTTGGGCGGAACTTGCTGCAAGTGCTACATATTTACGCAACCGATTACCAATGCGAGCTAATAAGGAGAGTGCTTCACCATTCGAATTATAGCACAGTCACAAGCCTGATATCAGTAACTTGTGCATCATATGGGCTGACGCATATATGCATATTCACAAGGGAAAAAGGTCGAAGCTGGCGCCCCAATCCAAAAAGCTTAAAATGATTGGCTATCACGACAAAAAGAAGGCATACAGGCTCTGGGATTCAACCAATAGGAGGATAGAGATCAGCCGCGACGTTACATTCGATGAATCTATTATATTAAAATCCCCAACAATCGTCAACCCAGAAGATCGAGAATATGTCATCGAAGCAATCATCGGAGAATGCGAGATTGATGAAAAAAGGCAATATCTAGTTAAATGGCTAGGCTATGATGATGACGACAACACCTGGGAGCCAATCGAACAATTGATCGACACTGAAGCTCTACAAATTTGGTAAGATCGCATGTCAGAAGCTAATTTAATTGAATTGACCGATGACCCAATGACCTACAAGAAGGCAATTTCTCTACCTGATGCAAAGCTTTGGGAGGAAGCGATCAATCAAGAGCTTAAATCACTTAAGAATAATGACACGTGGATGATTGTACCTGAGGTGCCTGTGGGACACAAGCCGATTGGATGCAGATGGGTATTTAAAAGGAAACTCAACACTGATGGATCGGTTGCCAGGTACAAAGCGAGATTAGTGGCTAAGGGATATTCACAACAGCAAGGAATTGATTACAATGAAACATTTGCTCCTATGGTGAAATTCACATCGATCAGGGCACTTTTATCGATCGGAGCAACCTTAAACTTAGAAATTCACCAAATAGACGTAAAAACTGCATTCCTGAATGGCGATCTTGATGAAGAGATCTACATGACGGTACCTGAAGGAATCGACCAATCGGAGCTGTCACCGAGTGTAAGGGGGTTTCTCCTAAACCGCCTGTGAGGAAGCATCTGATGATACTAATCCGTGTTGGACTTAGGAATCTCCGAGTACGTCGCAAGGTTTCTAAGGTATCGAAAGTACTTTGTTTCTTTATAAGATTATTAATTGTGAATTTCAGACTTATAGTCTATAGCGCTTTTTGATGTGTGTAGAAGGGGGTGAGATCTTTAGCTCTCAAAGGGATCTTGAGTGTGCACTGCTATTGAACTGAAGTTTATTGAATAAAGATTTGAAGGATATTTATACAAAATTCTCGAGGTGCTATATGGGTAGCTGCCCAGGTTACTACTCGAAAAACTATTGGCTATTCAAAATATAAACTAATTATGAATTTATGTGATATAACGAGTTATATAAGTTATGGATTTAAGAC
>RBNK01000814.1:0-20201 GCA_003990785.1 Endogone sp. FLAS-F59071
ATAAAAGATTCAGGAGATTTTGAAAAAGGACAGTAAGCATAGTCTTCAGTTATATATATATATATATATTTTTTTATTTCAATCTGAAGTCTACTTTATTCAGTCATCACAGTTATTTTATTCATCAAACAATTATTATTTTCATTTATTTTATTTTCAATCAACCCCTATTCTATTGTTATTATATCAAACAATAATATACTTGATCAATTTCCTTTTTTCCTGATATACTTATTTCCTTTTTTCTTTGATATATTTCATTTATCATCTCAATAACTTATTTCCTTTTATTCAGATTGGATATTATTATTTTATTTAGTGATCCTCAATGAATACTTATTTCATTTATTAATGTATCTATATTTTATTATTATTCTCTTTATTATTTATTCAAAATATCTCAGAGTTGTTTGTTTATAGAAACATGATGAGCCACTTCTTTACTTAGTATTATCCTTATCAAGAGTAGTATTTTCTTATATTTTTAGATGACTTCGATGAATTTAACTAACAGATTTAAATAAAGACCCAGTGACCAACTTCTGCAGCCTTATGCTATACCCATCTAGATCGCATGTATAACCAATTTCGGAGACTTATACTCAACTTGTGATCAGAGGAGCTTATTTTATTAACTTCTTTTATATAAATAGCCAATATCCCAGAAACAATTCCCACCACCACCAAGGATACCAAATGCTATACTGAACGATACTGTAAGAGAGTTTCTTCTGAACTACCTGTAAGGAAGCATCTGATGATACTAATCCACATTGGACTTAGGAATCTCCGAGTATATCGCAAGGTTTCTAAGGTATTGAAAGTACTTTGTTTCTTTATAAGAATATTAATTTCAGACTTATAGTCTTTTAGCACTCTTGATGTGTGTAGAAGGGGGTGAGATCTTTAGCTCTCAAAGGGATCTTGAGTGTGCACTGCTATTGAACTGAAGTTTATTCAAATGAAAATTGAGGGGGTATTTATACAAGAAATCAGATAGTACTGCTATAAAGGTAGCTGCCTAAGATAGTACTTCTGATAGCAGTAATACTTCAAAGAGGAATACTGAAATAAGTAATGCTGTAAAAGGTAATACTGTAAAAAGTAATAATCAAAAAGGAAATTACTAGAGATAGTAATTTGATAAAAGGAAATACTATATGAAGTATTTCCGAAATGAGTAATGCTAAGATAAGTAATGTAGTAAAAGAAAATGCTTCAATAGGTAATACTACTAAAGGTATTTTCGAATATGATAATGCTACAAAAGGAATTTTCTAAAACAGAATTTCCTCATTAAGTAATTCCTCAATTGACAATACCCTATTTAGCAATACCTCATTCAGTATTTCTAGTTCAGAAACTACCATATCAGGTAATTCTATTTTGGGTACTTCTTTAAGATGGAATTCCTCATTTGTCTTAGATTGACTAGATGTTTTGGAGTTTTCTCTGTTCAAGAAGTCAGAGATGATGTAGATACTGTCTTGAGGGTATTTCTCCTTCATGACTTCTAGTATTCTGTCTAGTTGTTCTTCAGGAATTCTATCCCATTTTCTGAGTAAGAGTGTTTTGATCCAGTTGATTGCTTGTGGCCATTGTTTAAAGAAGTGGAATATTCTTCTTTCTCTCTCGAATTCGGTATCTATTAATCCTATTTGGTTCTTAGCTTCGATGAGGTCAGATACTAACATATTGTCAGTAGCAGTGAATAAGGCATAACCCATTTGGTAGTAAGCCTGATATTGTTTAAAGATATTGAATGTTCTGAATATGTTTATGTTGTCTTGTGAATATTGTACTATGTCATTGTTATCTTCCAACATAACTTCAACATGTACTTGATCAGTTTCATAGTATTGTTGACTGATTGCTTCATCGATTAAAGTTTCTACTTTGTCTATATTCAGAGGTAGAGGTTCTTGATGATGGGCAGTATTGCAGTGGTTGTCTCCATTATATAGAATAACTCTAAGTCTAGTCATAATTCTAATAGCAGGCATGGTTGTTTATTATGTTTCTGCAAGTGTTTTGTTGATGCTTTATATATCACTCTTACAGATATGATGCCACCAGAAAATGACCAACAAGTTCAGATACAACTTTTACATAATAGCCTACCAGATCTGGATAGATATTGAAGTTATTTCTCTACCTATCGAAGGAACCACAGTTGAGAAAGCAGCAGCAATTCTTACAAATATTCAACAATTAAGACTTTGACAACAGCAGAATGATCTTCATAACTACTACTACCTTGGAGAAATGTTAATAACTGGAAGCCTACAGGAGGTCAAAGACTTGTGAACAGAATTATCCTTTCATAACTGTAGAACAGCACAACAGGTATATAGACTTTTTCAGTCAGATCTTGATACCATCAATCAAGTTGACCTCACCCATCAATCAATACTTATAATGAGTACTGATGCATTTAACAACCTTATTCATGAGCTTAAGAAATTTGATGTTGTACATATTCTTATTTGTTGGACTAAAGAATTAAGCTTAAAAGAGGAAGAAAGTTAAAATGTGTAAAAAAATATGTACAGATGCAATTTCTCACATAGAGAGGAGATGTGACAGAAATATTTTTATTACATTGAATTGCTCAAAAATGTATTTGTACTGCAGCACTACTTTACTTAGTATATTTCTTAGTTAGAGTAGTATATTCCTATATTTGTATTATTAATTTCTAAATTGTAAATTGTATAATTCTGTAAACCAAATAACTATTTAGATTCTGAATGAGTGTTTAGATTCTGAACAAGCATTTAGATTCTAAACAACTATCTAGATTCTGAATGAGTGTTTAGATTCTGAATGAGTATTCACTCTCTTTTATTTTTAGCTCATTATACCACCTTATTATTCTATTATTTTATTACTTAGCAATTTGTATAAATACCCCTCTCACAATTATCAATAAAATTCAGACTGCAATAAGCTAAGAAAGCTTCTTACAGACAACCTGAGGAATAATCCTGTAAAGTCTAAATAGACTTTGCAGAAGAAGCCTTAGTTTAGAACTAAGTGTTGAAATTGATCTTCGAATGTATTTAGAGTAAAGAGCACACTGGCTCATGAAGCCAATATGCATGTATTTATTAATGCTAAAATATGATTGGTTAATACAAACAAAGATTGTCTAAGCTACAATTGAGTGACATACGATCGATTGTTGATGGGAGAGAGATATAATAAGCTAATAATTACAACACTCCCTCTGCTTGACATATCTCGATAAAAAATAAAAAAAATAAAAAAAATAAAATGTTCAACTGTACATTACAAATGGCATTCATAAAGTACATTTACTGCAAATAACTATATGTAAAATACTACTTGAGTGAAAAGGATGACATGGTAAAGGAAATAAAAGTTTTTAAAAAAAGTTAGTTACGTAAGCCCATTTTTGTGATCAACATTTCAAGTCTGGGTCACACAAGTGGCTTGGTTAATATATCGGCAATTATTTCATCTATCATCATGTAAATGATATCTATTACCTTTAATTTAACTTTCTCTTGAATAAAGTGATGCTGAATATCAATATGCTTTAATTGAGTGTGATTAATTGGGTTTTTGGTGAGGGCAATTGCTGATTGGTTGTCTTCAAATAAGGTTGTTGCACAATTCAGTAAATATCCTAGCTCATCTAATAGAGTGCATAGCCAAATAGCTTCTTTTGTCACATATGCTAATGCTATATATTCTGCCTCAGTTGTTGATAGGGCAATGGTTGGTTGGTGCTTGCTTGATCAGCTGATGGCTCCTCCTGATAGGTTGAAAATATAACCTGTGGTTGATCATTGTGTATTAATGTCTCCTCCCCAGCTAGCATCACTGAAACCGATTAGTCTTAGATCCTAATTGCGTCCAAGGCATAGCTTATAATTGGCTGTTCCTTTAATATATCTTAATAATCATTTAAGGGCATAGTGATGTTCTTGCATTGGATTGGCCAAAAATTAACTAATGATGCTGACAGCAGCAGCTAGATCAGGTCTCGTCCTGATCATCAGGTACATTATGCTACTGATCATTTGTCTAAATAGACTTTGGTCTATGGATTTTCCCCCTTCAGCTTTGAGTTGAATGGATGGATCAAGGGGTGTACTGATTGGCTTGGCATCCATCATATTAAACCTTGTAATGATTTGATTGGCGAAGTGACTTTGATCAATTGTGATTATGTGTGTTTTTCGATTGCGCATAATTTGAATACTCAAAAAATGTTTAATTTCGCTACAGTCTGTCATATCAAATGTGTTGCTAAGTTCCACCTTGAATTTGTTCATCATTTCTATTGAATTAGCCAGAATTAGTAGATTGTTGACATATATGGCAATAATTATCAGTGATTGATCATTTTTTCTTCTTAGATAAATGCTATGATCTGATTGTAGTCTTGTAAAATTTGATTGGCTAAGGTAGTTATCGATCTTCTGATTCCACATATGAGGTGATTGCTTTAGTCTATACAATGATCGATTGAGCTTACACACTACTCTTGGTAACAGCTCCGATTAGTCAATTCCTTCAGGTACCATCATGTAGATCTCCTCATCAAGATCACTATTCAGGAATGCAGTTTTTACATCCATTTGGTGAATTTCTAAGTTTAGGGTTGCACTGATCAATAAAAGTGCTCTGATTGATGTGAATTTCGCCATGGGAGCAAATGTTTCATTGTAATCAATTCCTTGCTGTTGTGAATATCCCTTGGCAACTAATCTTGCCTTGTACCTGGCAACCGATCCATTAGTGTTAAGCTTCTTTTTAAATACCCATCTGCATCCAATCGGTTTGCATCCCGCAGGCACCTCAGGTACAATCATCCATGTGTCATTATTCTTAAGTAATTTAAGCTCTTGATTGATTGCTTCCTCCCAAAGCTTTGCATCAGGCAGGGAAATTGCTTCCTTGTAGGTTATTAGATCATTAGTCAATTCAATTAAATTAGCTTCTAACATGTGATCTTGCCAAATTTGTAGAGCTTCAGTGTTGATCAATTGTTCGATTGGCTCCCAAGTGTTGTCGTTATCATCATCATAGCTTAGCCATTTAACTAGATATTGCCTTTTTTTATCAATCTTGCATTCTCCGATGATTGCTTCAATGATATATTCTTGATCTTCTGGGTTGATGATTGTTGGGGATTTTAATATAATAGATTCATCAAATGTGACATCATGGCTGATCTCTATCTTCCTATTGGTTGGATCCCAGAGCCTGTATGCTTTCTTTTTATCATGATAGCCAATCATTTTAAGCTTTTTGGATTGGAGTGCCAGTTTTGACCTTTTTCCTTTGCAAATATGCATATATGCATCAGCCCATATGATGTATAAGTTACTGATATCAGGCTTGTGACCATGTCATAATTCAAATGGTAAAGCACTCTCCTTATTGGCTCACATTGGCAATTGGTTGCGTAAATATGTAGCACTTGTGGCAAGTTTGGCCTAAAGTTCATCAGGTATGTCGGCAGTAATTTTAATGGCCTGAATCGACTCCATCAATGTCCAGTTATATCATTCGGTGATACTATTTTGTTGCAGCGTGTCTAGTGTTGTTATTTCATGATAAATTCCGTTTTTGATTAAAAATTTGCATATCTTGGTGTTTACATACTCTTCTCCTCCATCGGACTGGAGAATCTTCAGTTTTTGGCCTGATTGTGTTTTGGTGAATGCCTTGAATGCCCAGAATCGATCAAATGTATCACTTTTGTTATCAATAAAATATATTGTAATGTAGTGAGTGGCATCATCGATGAATGTTAATATATATTTTACTCTATTAACTGATGGCATGGGTATTGGCCCACACAGATCTGAGTGCACCTTTCTAATAGGCTCCATCGATCGATTTTTTGCATGTCCGAAAGGCTTGTGATGCAACTTTGTGTATTCACACCCAGTGCATATTTCGATTTGTCCAGTCGACAGCCACACATCTCTGAGTTCTATGACAAATTTGTCGATTGATTGCAGAGTATTTTGGCCCGGATGGCCCAGCCAGTGATATTATAATGTATAGTCATCAATCTTGGAATCGGCGATGTTTGCTTCTAGTAGCTCTGGTGATGTTGATAAATGAAATAGGTTACCATCAGCTTGTCTGATTTTGATTTCTTTGTGATCCACACTGATTTTAATTACTGATCCATCGCTTTTGAAGGTTATGTCATTTCCATCACATGTCAATGCCCATACAGATATTAAATTTCTGGTGATTTCCGATATATATAAAACATCTTGTAATTTCAGCTCGTCATCGAGCTCAATCGTCCCAATGTGCATCGCCTGTAGCTTCTCGTTCCCTGCACACGTGACCAAGCTGTCATGCTCAGCCACTGTCTTGAAAATCTCCAATTGGTTGAATATATGTTGCATGGCATCTGAATCGATAATGGTGCCAATCGCCAGATTTGCTTCGGCTCTTGGTTTAGCTTTTTCTTTTTCTGTTTTTATCCAATCGTTGAATTTATTGCATTGAAATATTCCATGTTCTCCCTCACAGATGTAATATTTCCGAGGGTGTCCCCAAAAATTCCTGCCTTGATGGGCTCCACAATCGCTACCTCGGTTGCCTCTGTCATTATGATGACCTCCTTGATTGTTTCCGTTATTGTTGTTATAGCCTCGGCCTCATCCAGTGCTTCCACCTCAGTTATCGCGACTGCCGCCTCAGTAGCCACCTCAGTAGCTGCCTCAATAGCTGCCTCGGTCTGTCACGTGGGCTTCATCGTACCTTTATTTACTATCTGGGTTGAATCTGATGCATGCGAGTTGTAAAGCCTCCAGCGTTGTCGGCATATTCTCCCACGCAAGTATTAATTCCTGGTACCTGGGGCTTAGACCCCAGAGATATTGCAGTATAGCTTCTGTGTTAGTCATGTCCTCGATTTGCACTATAATTCGGTTGAACACATCATTATAATCTTCAATCGATCCTTTTTGCTTCATCATCGCAAGCTTATTGCGCATTTGTAACAATTGTTCCATTGGTGTGTATTTTTGCATCATAGCCTCTTTAAGCTTATTTCACAAATCAAATTCTCCCGATGCATTTACATGCCTCCATAACCACATTCTAGCATTGCCTGTAATTTTACTGATCACTACATTGACTTCCTCCTTTTGTACTGATAGATCGGCGCTAGTGATAAATTGCTCTATGGCATCAAAGTAATCAAACAATCTAGGTGTGCCACCTAACCCATCGAATTTGTTGATCGATCTCAGATACTCCTTTGCCAGATCGTTAAGCTTTATTGATGTTGTTAGTGATGGTGATTGTATTTGTAGTGTGTTGCCTTCTATAGCTGTATTCTGATTGGTTGGTGCACTGGGTAATGCATTTGTTTTGTCAATTTTTGCCATCAATTTGCCCAATAAGGTTGTCAGCATGTCTAATTTATCTTCCTGATTTCTAATTATTGTAGCTATCTGTTCCTGTCGATTGAGGCTAAATCCTATATTGCTCTGATGGTTGCTATCCAATCTTTTATCATCATCAAGGGTTTGATATCTGTTGTCTGTTTTTGATTTAGACTGCAATCTTGTCAATCTTGTTGCTAATGATGATGTATATAGGTTGTCTATTTTATTATGTTGTTGAATGCTATGTCATTACATATTGTTTATCATGTTGCTTTATTGCAGTGTCGTTTGTTGCGTTGTTTATCGTGTTGTTTGACATATTGTTTACAATGTTAAATAAATGCTTACTGTAATCGCAGTTATAATTGCTATAATTGTATAGATGCTATGATTGCATAGATCTCAGGTTGTTGAGCTGCAATTCGAGTGGCTCGAGGCTCATAACCTGTTGAAATTAATCTTCGAATATGTTTGGAATAAAGAGCACACTGGCTCATGAAGTCAATATATGTGTATTTATTAATGCTAAAATATGATTGGTCAATACAAACAAAGATCGTCTAAGCCACAATTGAGTGACGTACGATCGATCATTGATGGGAGAGAGATATAATAAGCTAATAATTACAACACTAAGTAATAGTTAGAGAGAGTTAAGGGACTCAAAACAAGAGAGAAGTTTATTTGCGACAAAGCTTATTACATTACATTTACTATTTAATATACTTCTCTGCTAGTCACCCTCATCCTTCAAAGCTACTACTGCATAACCCACTAAGACCCTTAAGATATGCTACAGTGAATATTTTTACTATTAGAATATTTTAGTCTACTATACTATATCTTTATTAAGTAAAGATTCTATAGGATACTACCAGCTTACTGTAAATAGTAATAAGAAGAAAATAAGCAACTTGAAGATACTAAAGTTATGCAATGATTATGTAGCTTATAGAGCTTTTCATCTATTCTTATACTAAAAAAAGAAGTTAAATCTAGCACCTTTGCCTCTCTAGCAATATTATGATTTTCTAGCTACTAAATAATATTACAAGAAAGGATACCTTCTCTTTACCTCTGATTAACAATATCTTAAGTATATTAGAGCTTGGAGTAAAATAGCTATCTATAATTGACATATTTTCCAGATTTTTTCAGATCAGCCTTATACCCCAAGCTATTAAATAGATAGTGAGAAAAGATAGCAATTTCAACTATAGTAAACTCTACAGAATCAGATAACAATCTCCTTCCCCCTCCATCCAAGCATCATTGCTGACAAAATCTACTAAGAAGTGATGGAACTACATGATTTCTCACCATTACACACCTATCCAATCTTCTATTTCTTATGTAATCCCTAGCAACACAGCATCTAAGCAAACATTATAATCCCTTAATGATATAGCAATAATTCCTACCATCAGTGATTGTTCTTACTCTATTCATCATTCTCACTGATTAGTGATTATTCTATCCAATTTCTCAAGCTCTTCTGACCCTTGTAATATAGCAATTATTTCTACTAATCTTATTGTTTCTATCACTTAGAATTAATATAGCAGTTTTCTTATACTTTTATTTTTATTTTGATCATCAAGTATTATTATTGGTGCTTAGTTATCTCAGTCTTTAATTATCAGATCATTAGCATATTATTTGACCATCACCTTATTTATCAGTTGTATTACATTATTTATTTATCATATATTTAGCTTTAACCTTTTTATATAAATACTCTCTTTATTTTTATTCAATAAAGCTTCAGCCCAGCTTTAGCTTTAGTTCTGGCTTAGGCTCTTACTCTTTTAACTTAAGCTTTTCTGTAAGGGGGTTTCTTCTAAACTGCCTGTAAGGAAGTGTCTGGTAATACTAATCTGTGTTAAACTTAAGAATCTCCAAGTACATCACAAGGTTTCTAAGATATCGAAAGTACTTTGTTTCTTTATAAGATTATTAATTATGGTTTCTAGACTTATAGTCTTTCTAGTACTCTTAATATGTATAGAAGGGGTGAGATCTTTAGCTCTCAAAGGGAACTTGAGTGTATACTGCTATTGAACTCATTTTAAGAAGGAGTTGTAAGAATAGTGCAGAACTTTAATTTAATGAGTCCGCAACTATCTGCATTATGCAAAACCTCTTGAGGTTCTGGCTTTTTGTAGAGAGTTGTATAAGGTCAATATATAAGGAATTGTTAAGGAGATTTAAGGATTAAAGAACTAATTGACTTGAAGACTGAAGTTTATTGAATAAAGAATTGAGGGATATTTATATAAAATTGAAAAGCTAAGATTGATAATATAAGCTAACTATAAATCTTCAATAGTATTGATGTCGGCAGTGCCTACAATGTCGGTGGTGCCTACGATGTTGGCAGTGTCTACAATATCAGTGGTGCCTACAATGTCAGCGGTGCCTACAATATTGGTGGTATCTACAATTGATCCTGATAAGGAAGTATTGATTTCTTCTTTCAGATTTAAGTAACTAGAATATTCTAAGTAGTGCTGTGGTACAGTAATGGTAATAATATCATTTTTACAACTCTTCCCCTCTTAAGAAAATAGTGTCTACACTATTTCTATAAGAAAGTTGTTTAATATTCGACAAGTTTGTATTTCTTATAGTGTTAATTCTATTCAAAGAGTATCTGCTGAACTTCTTCATTTAAAGTTCTAGACTTGATGCAGATGATTATCTAAGTGTTTTATAACTGTTGTTTTAATTGCTAGTAATTTGTTTCATTAGTGATTATTCATCAATTTCTATCTTGGCTATTGTTGTTATGTCAGCTGGTGCTTGGTACTCCAGAGTATTTCTATCAATACTGATTCAGTAATCTACATCTCCAATGAATGATTCGTATTGTCTTCTCAAGGTTGCTTATATTAACATATCTTTATGAAGTCTATTCACAAAGTTCACCTACTTTTGAAGTCCGTCTATGCCTCTTATTGTTGTGATTGTCTCCATTCCTCCTTAATATTATAGTCTTCTTGCTGATTTGTATAGATGTTTGGTATTACTCCAAGTATATTATAAGTATTCCAAAAGAATTTAAGCTTGAATAAAATGTTCATAGTATATATTTCTCAAATATCAATTATATTGCAATTGTGATGACACTGAATGTTTGTTGTGTTGAGTGTTGATGTTGCTGCTACCAAAGTTGTATCTTGCCAGGTCAAAGGTTTTCTAGGCAGTTGAAGGATGGTTTTTCATTACCGCTGCTACCAAGTTGTAAGGGAGTTTCTTCTAAACTGCCTGTGAGGAAGTATCTGGTAATACTAATCCACGTTGGACTTAGGAATCTCCAAGTATGTCGCAAGGTTTCTAAGGTATCGAAAGTACTTTATTTCTTTATAAGATTATTAATTATGGTTTCCAGACTTATAGTCTTTCTAGCACTCTTAATATATATAGAAGGGGTGAGATCTTTAGCGCTCAAAGAGAACTTGAGTATGCACTGCTATTGAACTTATTTTAAGAAGGGATTGTGAGAATAGTACAGAACTTCAATTTAATAAGTCTGCAACTATCTGCATTATGTAAAACCTCTTAAGGTTCTGGCTTTTTGTAAAGTGTTGTATAAGGTCAATATGTAAGGAATTGTTAAAGGGATTTGGAGATTGAAGAACTAATTAACTTGAAGACTGAAGTTTATTGAATAAAGAATTGAGAGATATTTATACAAAATTAAAAAGCTAAGATTGATAATATAAGCTAACTATAAATCTTCAATAGTATTGATGTTGGTGGTACCTATGATGTCAGTAGTGCCTATGATGTCAGTGGTGCCTATGATGTCAGTGGTGCCTATGATGTCAGTGGTACCTATAATGTTGGCAGTGCCTACAATTAATCCTGATAAGGAAGTATTAATTTCTTCTTTCAGATTTAAGTAACTAGAATATTCTAAGTAGTGCTGCAGCACAGTAATAATAATAATATCATTCTTACAACTCTTTCCCTCTTGAGAAAATAGCATCCACACTATTTTTATAAGAAAGTTGTTTAATATTCGATGAGTTTGTATTTCTTGTAGTGTTGATTCTATTCAAAGAGTATCTGCTGAACTTCTTTGTTTAAAGTTCTAGACTTGATACAAGTGATTATCTAAGTGTTTTATAACTGTTGTTTCAATTACTAGTAATTTGTTTTGTCAGTAATTATTCATCATTTTCTATCTTGGCTATTGTTGTTATGTTAGCTGGTGCTTGGTGTTCTAGAGTATTTCTATCAATACTGATTCAGTAATCTATATCTCTAATGAATGATTCGTATCATCTTCTCAAGGTTGCTTATATTGACATGTCTTTATAAAGTCTATTTGCAAAGTTCGCCTACTTTTGAAGTCTATCTATGCCTCTCATTGTTGTGATCATCTCCATTCCTCCTTGATATTGTAGTCTTCTTGCTGATTTGTATAGATGTTTGGTGTTACTCCAAGTATATTGTAAGTATTCCAAAAGAATTTAGGCCTGAATAAAATGTTCATAGTATATGTTTCTCAAATATCGATTATATTGCAATTGTGATGATGCTGAATGTTCGTTGTGTTGAGTGTTGATGTTGCTGCTACCAAAGTTATATCTTGCCAGGTCAAAGGTTTTCTAGGCAGTTAAAGGACAGTTTTTTATTACCACTGCTACTAAGTTATAAGGGGGTTTCTGTAAGAGTGATATATATATAAAAGGCAGCAACAAACACTTGCAGAAACATAGCAAACAACTATGCCTGCCATCAGCCGCCAAAACCAGAGGACTCAAGAGCCTTATCCGACTCAACCACAGCAAAGAAATACTGCTAGATGATCAACACCACTTCGACCAGACTATGAACAAATCAAGAACATAGTGGAGAATGCAATCATCAACCGACATAATGAACCAGTACTACTACATGCAAGAGTGACCCAGGAGGACACTATTGAAATGATAGAACTTGCAAAAGAAAATATCAACATCTACCAATTTCACAATACCGCCAGACAATTCAGAAGTTACTATCAAATGGGATACGCCTTACAGTTAAGACAAGAAAATCATCAAGAAACAACAGAACAAGAATCTGCCAGAATTCTAGGATTAACCCACTGGGAAAAATGCATAGCTAGAAGGACCTTCAAAGTATTCCAATATTGGCCTTCCACATTGAAACACCTAGGTAACCTGAGCCTGCGTCAATGGGGACACTTACGAAATGAGGAAGAAGAAACTCTGTTACTCTATCTCCTGGAAAATTACCCAATGGATAACAACCGTCTGGAAGAAGAAACCAATACTTCCTTATCAGGATCAGATACAGAAGAAGATGTAGGCACTGCCAACATCGTAGACACTGCCAACATCGTAGGCACCGCCAACATCGTAGACACCGCCAACATCGTAGACACTGCCAACATCGTAGGCACTACCAATATCGTAGACACTGCCAACATCATAGGCACTGCCAATATTGAAGACACCGCCAACATCTACAATATAGATTTTATTAACACATTATTTGACTTCTAAATTAGTAACCAATGTTCCGAGTAGTAACCTGGGCAGCTACCCATATAGCACCTCGAGAATTTTATATAAATATCCCTCAATTCTTTATTCAATAAACTTCAGTTCAATAGCAGTGCACACTCAAGATCCCTTTGAGAGCTAAAGATCTCACCCCCCTTCTACATACATCAAGAGCACTAAAAGACTATAAGTCTGAAATTCACAATTAATAATCTTATAAGAAACAAAGTACTTTCAATACCTTAGAAACCTTGCGACGTACTCGGAGATTCCTAAGTCCAACGTGAATTAGTATCATCAGACACTTCCTCACAGGTGGTTTAGGAGAAACCCCCTTTACAACTTGGTAGCAGCGGTAACGAAAAACCGTTATAATAATCAGAAACATACTACTAATAATTTTTACAAAGGCTTAGAATCACCAATTCCTTTTAGACACGACTGATGTACTCGAAGTGCTACTAAAAACACCACACACATCTTACTTCCAACAGCTAGAGAGGCTACATACATCACGGAACCCTTCAAGTGGACACAATATCAGCAACTGCTACGAAGCACTGATTCAACAACAGTAGCTCGTTTACGAGGCGAAACATACCTTGAACTCTACAATGAACTTTTAGAAGAATTCGAAAACCCTCTTACAACTGAAGCCTATTTCGAAGCATTTCAAGATTTCCTCTATGAAAATATCAAAGGAGATCGTGACATCGTTTCCATCACATGAGCTGAACACCACTTCACCAACCTTACATCTACCGTACAAGGATATAATAATCGTCAAGTAATCAAAAAGTGGATTACCAACTCGCAATTTGATTACTCAACACACCGAGGCACCGTTTACTACAGAATTGCGAACAGATTATTTAAAAAATTAGTAGCAGAAGACCTCACACGATTTGCCGAAACAACACCATTAGGATCAACTGTACCTATCACACCATTATCCATCGAGAATCCTATCAATCCTATCAATCTCACAACATCTATATTCTGACATACACCTGGACCGAGCAAACCAACATTCAGAGAAGCAACTAATATAAGTGACTTACACGAACCTGAGACAACCGTCTATCACGATGCCAACACTGCATTTATTGAAGACACCGATACAACCGTTCGAAAAATCACACTCGAAGCTGACATACTTGAAGAATCAGAAGATCTTGATTCAGAAGACGAAATACTTGATCACGAAGTCAGAGAATACTTCCAACAAACAGACAGAGAAGAAAATGAACTTCCAACATCACCACTACTCGCACCAACTACATTTACCGATATAATGGCCGATGCCGTAATTGCCGCACTAACTGCACAAGTAGCAGCCTTAACTGCACTCGTAGGACAAGTAGCACAACTCAGTCAGACAACCAAAGCAGTCAACCTACAACCCTTTGATGGAGAAGCCAAAGAAGTCACAGCATTCATATCAGCCGTTGAAGCCAATTACAATGCCAACAGCTGGAACGATGATCGAGTACCAGATGATAGACTCACCAACAATGTCAATCATACACCTGAACAAGTATATGCCAAGTCTTATGCACAGGTCAACAAAATTGCTAGATTTCTCAGAAAATCTGCAGCAATCTGGTGGCAAAATCTGCCTAGAAAACCTTTGACCTAGCAAGATACAACCTTGGTAGCAGCTCAAATAGCTAATGCAGCCCAACCAGGATATCCAAACATCCCTGTCTAACAAGGTCTTAGATCCTTACTGATCAACAAATTCCGCAGTAGCATACATATCGCTGAAGCAAAGAAACGTTTAGCTACAGCAAGATTCAACACTGAAGGAAACAAAACCTTTGAAGCTTTCGCCACAGAAATCGATGCTGACCTCATCATCATTGGGATGCCTTATGACAATGACAATCACATCACTTGTGGTGCATGAGCCGACACCTTATTCAAGACCCTTCCACAGTGGCTTGAAACCCACATTAAGGAGAGAGGGAGCCCATGTACTCATGAACAATGGTGTTTCGGCATGGTCATCAAATCAGCACGTACAATTCTATCAGCACAACAAACACGGATAGAAACCAGGAATCAAAACTCTGGCTCAAGCAGCAAACCAACAACTGGTACTTACCGACGAGAAAGATTCAACCCACAAGGAGAATTCAGAGGAGGATGAGGAAATCACAACAATAATCCGACATGGCGAAACAATTTCAAGAAAGAAGAAAACAAAGATGACTGGAAGAAAACGAAGACTTGCTTCAATTGTGGAAAACATAGACATATCACACCTGATTGTAGAAGTACTCATACTATTTCGGGAGAAAAGATCACAAAGAAAGAAGAAACCAAAGGTACAAGCAAAAGCATGATGACTAAAGAAGAAACGGATCCCAGAGATATCAGCCGACTGTACGTAATTAAAGAAAAATATGGCCGAGGATACCGCAAGTTGAACGAGCAAGAACAAATCACCCTCATTAATTGGAACATAGTGCAAACAAGATGCCCATTCTGTGACCAACGCATCTATTGCGCAGAACACATGTGCAACTGTTCAATAACTCACCTCATACTGGATGAATCCAAAGTAGAAGACTTCCTTACCATCAAAAAGAAGGATCGAAGAATAAAACTGCAACCAAGACACCGACAGATGCCACCAATGAACAATGGACCCTACCATGGCAAAAACCCACACCCATATGCTAACAACACCGGAGAAATCTATGACATTTTCTGGAGAAGCTATCAATACGTTGGTAAAGGAAAGTTCTGGGGGGATAAAAAGAGATACGAACAAGGAGTATATTGGGACGAAATCTACCCACAAGATCTTTAGACTGTCCATAACTCATCTACTATCGATGGCAAGGGATGCGACCCAGCCTACAATGGCACTTGGCAAGAACTAGCCAACATTGAAGAAGGAAGGCAAGAAGACGAAGAACAAGAACAGGAAGAATCATCAGATGATGAACAACTATACATGATACAAGAAACCAATAACGAAACCAACTTCCTAGTCGAAAAGAAGCACCCGGATGCTATAATACCTACCAAAGGAACAGCAAACTCCGCAGGATATGATATCCATGCAAACGAAGATGCACTAATTCCACCAGGATCAATTTTTCTGATCAAAACAGGAATTGCCCTGAAGCTACCAACTGGAACTTATACACAAATCCTGGACAAAAGCAGCAAAATCAAGGAAGGAATCTCAATCAAAGCAGGAGTTATTGATGCAGACTATACTGGCGAAATTATACTCGCAGTTTACAACTTATCAGCATGCTGCAAATACCGAGTCACCAAAGGAGCTAAACTGGCACAGTTTGTATTCATCAAACTGGACAACTCAGTTATAGCCAAAGTCGTAGAACAACTTCCGAAAACAGAACGAGCTGCAGGAGGATTCGGATCACCAAACAAGGCAACAGATCGACACCGCAATACCTAATCAAGTGGAAAGGATACCCCTTACACGATGCAACATGGGAACCACTTAGCAATCTGACAAACGCAGATGAAGCACTGAAAAAATATCACAAGTCCTTACAGAAATAGCGTAGACGCTATTTTTTCAAAGAGGGAAGAGTTGTAAGAGTGATATATATAAAAGGCAGCAACAAACACTTGCAGAAACATAGCAAACAACTATGCCTGCCATCAGCCGCCAAAACCAGAGGACTCAAGAGCCTTATCCGACTCAACCGCAGCAAAGAAATACTGTCAGACGATCAACACCACTTCGACCAGACTATGAACAAATCAAGAACATAGTGGAGAATGCAATCATCAACCAACATAATGAACCAGTACTACTACACGCAAGAGTGACCCAGGAGGACACTATTGAAATGGTAGAACTTGCAAAAGAAAATATCAACATCTACCAATTTCACAATACCGCCGGACAATTCAGAAGTTACTATCAAATGGGATACGCCTTACAGTTAAGACAAGAAAATCGTCAAGAAACAACAGAACAAGAATCTGCCAGAATTCTAGGATTAACCCACTGGGAAAAACGCATAGCTAGAAGGACCTTCAAAGTATTCCAATATTGGCCTTCCACATTGAAACACCTGGGTAACCTGAGCCTGCGTCAATGGGGACACTTACGAAATGAGGAAGAAGAAACTCTGTTACTCTATCTCCTGGAAAATTACCCAATGGATAACAACCGTCTGGAAGAAGAAACCAATACTTCCTTATCAGGATCAGATACAGAAGAAGATGTAGGCACCGCCAACATCGTAGACACTGCCAACATCGTAGGCACTGCCAACATCGTAGATACCGCCAACATCATAGACACTGCCAACATCGTAGGCACTGCCAACATCGTAGATACTGCCAACATCATAGGCACCGCCAACATTGAAGACACCGCCAACATCTACAATATAGATTTTATTAACACATTATTTGACTTCTAAATTAGTAACCAATGTTCCGAGTAGTAACCTGGGCAGCTACCCGTATAGCACCTCGAGAATTTTATATAAATATCCCTCAATTCTTTATTCAATAAACTTCAGTTCAATAGCAGTACACACTCAAGATCCCTTTGAGAGCTAAAGATCTCACCCCCCTTCTACATACATCAAGAGCGCTAAAAGACTATAAGTCTGAAATTCACAATTAATAATCTTATAAGAAATAAAGTACTTTCAATACCTTAGAAACCTTGCGACGTACTCAGAGATTCCTAAGTCCAATGCGGATTAGTATCATCAGATGCTTCCTCACAGGCAGTTTAGGAGAAACCCCCTTTACAGTTTCTTCTAAACCATCTGTGAGGAAGCATCTGGTGATACTAATCTATGTTGGACTTAGGAATCTCTGAGTACGTTGCAAGGTTTTTAAGGTATCAAAAGTACTTTATTTCTTTATAAGATTATTAATTATGGTTTCCAGACTTATAGTCTTTTTAGCACTCTTGATGTGTGTAGAAGGGGTGAGATCTTTAGCTCTCAGAGGGAACTTGAGTGTACACTGCTATTGAACTCATTTTAAGAAGAGGTTGTGAGAATAGTGTAGAACTTCAATTTAATAAGTCTGCAACTATCTGCATTATATAAAACCTCTTAAGGTTCTGGCTTTTTGTAGAGAGTTGTATAAGGTCAATATATAAGGAATTGTTAAGGGGATTTGGAGATTGAAGAACTAATTGACTTGAAGACTGAAGTTTATTGAATAAAGAATTGAGGGATATTTATATAAAATTGAAAAGCTAAGATTGATAATATAAGCTAACTATAAATTTTCAATAGTATTGATGTCAGTAGTGCCTATGATATCAGCGATGCCTACAATTGATCCTGATAAAGAAGTATTGATTTCTTCTTTCAGATTTAAGTAACTAGAATGTTCTAAGTAGTGCTGCAGTACAGTAATGGTAATAATATTATTCTTACATTTCCCTTTCTCTCTTTTCCCACTCTTGCCTTAATTTTTAGTATAGAACTTAGCCTAGTTACTGGTTCCCAATTAAGCCCATAAATCTTCTATACTTAGCTGATTCCAGAGTCTCATCCTCTCATTTGGTGCCCAATGTGGGGGGGTAATATTCAATTTGAATATATACTCTAGTAATATACTTTTATTACTATAAGCAACCTTGAGAATATAGACCACCTCGAAGAGTATAACTAATATACACTATAGAAAAATACTACTAGAAAAACACCATGAAGAAAACAGAATATAGATATGTATTGAAAATACAGGTTTAAATCACTGGCTCAACCAGGTTCTACCCAAGACATGACCTATATTTAAATAGACTAAATAAACTAATAAAAAAACTGAATAAGAAATAGATAAATTATAACTACCTAAAAGCCAGCACACTTTGGTTTATACTATAGAAAATAACCAGAAGAACCATTAACCTCTACCCTAGAGAAAGAATAAAATGATCATAGCAGAACAACATTGAAAGATTCTATAGCAATGAGAGTAAACAGATTTAAAAGCAGATGAACTTTGTGAATATTCAAGATAAACAACCTTCAGATAAAAGGAGAACTCTGAGACATGTCAAGACAAGCAACCTTGAGAAGAAACATTACAAATCATTAGTTGAAGAAGAGACTTTTATTATTAAATCAGTAGTTGACCAATATATATAATAGACTTACAATCACAGAAGAGAGGTCCTGGATATAATAAAACCAAACTGATGATAAATTATAACTACCCTGAAGCCAGCATACCCTGGTTCATACTATAGAAAATGACCAGAAGGACTACTGACACCTGCCCTAGAGGAAGAACAAAATGATTACAGCAATAATTAGACCTAAAAAATATTTGGCATATAGTTTGATAGAACATACATCCTTAGATCACTAACTAGATCAGGTCCTAGATATAATAAGACTGAACTGGATAAATTATAACTACCTCAAAGCCAGTATACTCTAGTATGCACTATAGAAAATAACCAGAAGGACCACCAACATCTGCCCTAAAGGAAGACTAAAATGATTACAGCAACAATTAGACCTACAATTGTAGAAGAGACTAGAATGAACTATTGCTAGATAAATAGACAGATGGATGTACCTTGCAGAAATCCTTAGAGGAAGACAAAGCAATGATCATCTATTTAGATCTACTTAGATATTGACTCTTAGATAGAAGAAGAATAATTATTGAATATTTATTAATTATGAGAATCCTATAGGAATTTATTAGAAAATCTCTCTCTTAAAAAATATAGCAGAATTATAATACTTACTTTAATGAGTGACCAATCTGGTCGACCTCTGGAAATTCCTCTTCCTTATCAATATTAAATAGAATTGTAGAAGAAAAATAATCAATATCAGAATCAGACTTCAAAGCTAGCTTAGGACTTCTTTCATCATTATTATTGTCATTAGAATACTGGCTAGAAGCTTCAGCTACAGGAAACCCCACTACTAACTAGGACTATATTCTTCATTATCATTGTTATTTTTAATAGCACTGATGACTAAGATGTTGGACTGATCTATGTTTATATTCACATCTATATCTGTGTCTGCATCCATATCTAAAGATTAGAGAATCAATATAATATATAGAAGGAGCCAGAGATGCTAGAAGATTAAAATATATAGTAAAATCATAGGAAAAGATATCAAACACTTTCAGTTGATCGAACAGATATCTTACACCTTGAACTATTTACTCACCAATCTATTGATGCTTGGGAGAATACTCATTGTTGATGTCCTTAGAATCCGTATCCTAAAACTATTGACTTAGAGAAGTTTTACAGATAATCTCCTTATCATTCTAGCAATACTTGCTA